>CAUYMX010094019.1:0-20836 GCA_963573855.1 Lepilemur septentrionalis | reverse complement strand
CTCCCAACTCGGCCTCCCAAAGTGGTAGGATTACAGACGTGAGCCACCGCGCTTGGCCAGCGGTTTTTAAATGCACATTTGACCTACCAACTCCACTTTTAGGGATTTATACTTTGGTGATATTTTCTCAATGGGCCAATAATCATGATGGCTCACAGATAGTGCTTCCTGTTTTCCTGATACTCTGCTAAAAATTTCACATGGATGATGTCATTTAAACCTTGTGACAACATGCCTAGGTGGGTGCTATTATTATCTCAGTGTTACAGAGGAGGAAAAAGAGCTCCGAGAGGTTAGGTGGCTTACCCATGGTCACCCAGCTAGCAGGTGGCAGGGCTAGGACTCCAAGCACTAAGATAAACAGTCCAGCCCTGGGCTGTCCGATGGTAGCCACCGACCACATGTAAGCAAGGTACTGAGTTTTAAAAAAGAAACAGCTTTATTAAGATATAATTTACATACCATACAAATTGCCTATTTAAATGTAAATTTCAATGATTTTTGGTATATTACATTATTCATTTAAAAAATTATGTTAATGTATACGTGACACAAAATTTCCATGAAACGGTTTTAAAATGTATAATTCAGTGGCATTAATTACATTCATAGTGTTGTGTAACCATCCCCACTATCTATTTTTAAACTTTTTCATCTCCCCAAACAAAAACTCTGTAACCATTAAGCGCCTGTAGTCCCAGCTACTCGGGAAGCTGCCGCGGCAGAAGGATCTCACTTTAGCCCTGGAATTCCAGGCTGCAGTGAGCTATGATGACGCCACTGCGCTCCAGCCTGGGTGACAGAGCAAGACGCTGTCTCTAAAAGATAAAGGAAGGAAGGGAGGAAGGAAGGAAAGAAGGAAGGAAGGAAGGAAAGAAAAGAAAGAAGGAAGGAAGGAAGGAAGGAAGGAAGGAAGGAAGGAAGGAAGGAAGGAAAGAAAGAAAGAAAGAAAGAAAGAAAGAAAGAAAGAAAGAAAGAAAGAAACTCTGTAACCACCAAAAAAAAAAAAAAAAAAAATCCACCTTCCTCCCTCCCTTCATCCCTGGGACAAAGTGGGAGCATCTTGGGCTTGGAGCTTCTCCTCAGCAAATATGGGGAACAGAGAAAGATCTGGAGTCGGATGGAGCTTGGGTCACTTCTGCCTCTTGCACCTGTGTAACCTCTGTGGGTCCCCCTCCTCCGGCCTCAGTCAGGTCCTGCGCAGGGTCTCGCCGTCCCAACTGCAGAGGCTGCTGGGAGGAGCCGTCAAAGCCACGGGACTTGTAGGAGAGCCACGGACCGGACCATCTGTATCTTGGTCTCACTCCACTCCCTGCCCTGGCCCCTCAGCAGGCCCCCAAGAGCTGTGACCATAAAATGCCCAGACACAGAACATATTTCTGTGTATTTGCTACTCACCCCAAAGTTGGGAGGTGCCCTGTCATCCTGCCCCATTTACTCTATCATCTGAGTGGGGCCAACCTCTGGCCTGGGCTGCTTGTGGGGGGCGCTGGTTGGGAGGAGAGAAGTAATGGGGGTCCCAGCCCTGGTGCTCACCACCTCGTCCCTGGAGGGGTTTCTTCAGCCTTCTGGACATCACTCGCTTTGTCCCCTAGGTGGACATTCCCTGCGCCCCTGCTCTGATGGAAGCACAGCTGTGACCAATGTGGGGCTCTGCCCTAAAGTGATCCTGAGCGGTCCTGTCCCCAGTTCCCCAATTCCCCGACACTGGCTGGGTGCCTGACTATTCGATTCAGTTCGGACACGAACTCTCCAGACTTAGTGGCAGACACTGCGGGTTAAGGATACAGCCCACGACACTGCCCCCCATTCAGATGCCAGCTACGATGGGGTGCTTGGGCTACCCACAGTCTGCCCATCCAGCTACAAATTTGGGGTTCCCGCAACCCCCATTGAAATTCAGTCATTCACTAGAACAACTCCCCGAACTCAGGAAAGCACTTTACTTACTATTACTGGTTTATTTTTTTTTAAATTTTTTTAATTTTACTTAATTTTTTTTTTTTGAGACAGAGTCTCACTCTGTTGCCCGGGCTAGAGTGCCGTGGCATCAACCTCGCTCACGGCAACCTCAAACTCCTGGGCTCAAGCAATCCTCCTGCCTCAGCCTCCTGAATAGCTGGGACTACAGGGATGCACCACCATGCCTCGCTAATTTTTTCTATATATATTTCTAGTTGGCTAATTAATTTCTTTCTAATTTTGGTAGAGACGGGGTCTCACTCTTGCTCAGGCTGGTTTTGAACTCCTGACCTTGAGCGATCCGCCCGCCTCGAACTCCCAGAGTGCTAGGATTACAGGCATCAGCCACCACGCCCGGCCTTATTACTGGTGTATTTTGGAGGCTACAACTCAGGAATGGCCAAAGGAAGAGATGTGCAGAGCAGGTGTGGGGGAAGGGCAGGGAGCTGCCAGGCGGGGTGCTACCCTCCCAGCGCCTTGGGGTGTTCACCAACCTGGGAACTCCCAAACTGCACTGCTTAGGGGTTTTTATGGAGGTTTCGTCACGTCGGCATGCATCTTAGTCCACTTGGGCTGCTGTAACAGAATGTCATAGACTGGGTGGCTTATAAAAAACTGAAATTTACTGCTCATAGCTCTGGAGGATGTAAAGTCCAAGATCAAGGTGTCAGCGGATTTTGGTGTCTGATAAGGCTTGTTCCTCAAAGATAGTGCCTAGTATATGTCCTCACATGGCAGAGGGGGTGAACTTTGCTAAGGGCACTGATTCCTCGTGTGAGAGCAGAGCCTCCCAAAGGCCCCACCTCTTAGCACTATCCCACTGGGGATCAAGTGCGGCATATGAAGTTGGGTGGATGGGGCAGGGGACACAGATTTCAGACCACAGCAGTTAGGGACGGGGAACAAAGACCAAATGTGTATCCCTGATAGCACAGAGGGCCACACGTGCCCCCTCACCACCTTGAGCTCAGTCCTGTGCAGAACAGCTGTGGCTGCTCTCTCGCCAGCCTCTGGGGCACTGTGCGTCTGCCCCCCTTAAACAGAGGATTAATGTTTAATTTTACTTAAGCATTATCCTTGGATGTGTTTGTTGTTCTGACCTCTGGTTTTGTTTGTTTATTCATCTGTTTTTAAAATTGTCCTTGGGCTAGAACTCAGGGCTGTCCAGTAGAATTTTCTGGTTGGTGGAAATGTTCCAGATGTGCTATCCAACATAGTGGCCACTGGCCATGTGGCCAGTGCCACTGAGGACCTCAAGTTTTCATCTAATTAATTGAATCTGAAACTCCAGGTGGCTAAATGCAGTAACTCAGTGTACCCCTCATGTCCCTAAGGCTCTTTTTTATCTACCTGGGAGGCTTCCATTCTGGGCAGTTGACAATGGAGAGATTGGGGCCAGATGAAGGGAATGTCACCTGCCCATGAAACCTCGGTGAACCTGAGATGAATTCCGTTTGAGCCCAGCGGTGCCTGCTGTCCTCCCAGTCCTCCAAGTCTGTCCTGAGCCCTGGCTCTGGGCCTTGTGGAGCAGGGGCTGTGAGCTGCCGGGAGACGCAGCACGTCAGTGCAGAATCCATCCAGACGTGCAGGTGGAGCTGCTGTGCACGGGAAAGGTGACAATCTCAGAAGAGCTCGCTGGCCAGTCACAGAGCAGACTCCACCCTGTGTGACGTGCGGCCCTGGGACACAGCAACCACAGCTACTGCTACTGCCCTGAGGGTGGAGAACTGGCCACCAGGTCTGAGCCCGTGACCCCATGGAGCGCCAGGTGAGGAAGGAGGGGATCTTGGGAGCCACCTGGACGCCAGAAACATGCTACATTGTTTCTCTCCCCTGCTCTTCTGCCACCAGCTCCCTTTCCCTGCTTGCATTTCCTCAGAAACCCGCTCGCCCAGCAGCGGCATCCATGGGTCCCGAGCCCTGCGCTGGGTGCCGGGGGCACAGCAGGTCATCCTGTGTATGTGCATTTAAATTAAATTTCTGTTCAACATCTCTAATCATTAGAGAAATGCAAATCAAAGTTGCATTTTTTTAATACATGCTTTTCCTTGCTAATTTCCCTGCTCTCCTCTCTGTGCCCTGACTCCACCTTGCAGATTTTGATTACATTGTCTAGAATATTTTACTATTCACTTTGTGCATCTGTGCTTATTTCTCATAATATGTTTTTCTCTTCCTGGGTACTGGGTTGTATCTTTTTCATCCCTGTATCCCCAGTACTACCAGCACCTGGCATGTGATTGGTGTTTAGCTATATTGTTATACTCAATGAATAAGTACATTCCCCACAATAAATAAAGCAAAGCCAAAATTACCTCTGCCTTTGGGTATGTCCAGGGATTTTCTTTGTCAGACCTTCAAAACACAGAGTTTTCGTTAGCATATATATTGTTTTCCATTATAATTAATTTGAGAGACCTACTGAAATCTATCATTGATATTCTCTTATTCTAGAGAAGAATAGATACAGTTCTGAAACTTTAAAAATTCTTTACTGGAGTGGCTATAGGAAGTCTTTTGTCTTCTGTTTTATGGATGGTAGATAATTTTCTGCTTATCCAGAAATTGGCTGGAAGCATTTAGCACCATGGGAAGATCATACACTTCACAAACTTCAAAGCAACTCTCAATCTTCCTTAGGATTTGTGTAATTACCTCTACTGTGTTGTTTGTAAAATCAAACCTTCTGAAATTGTCTTCTTAATGTTCATGAGTAACTTCCGTATCTCTAGTATCAACTACATCCTACCTCAAGAGCAGAGCCATGCCTTTGAGGTACCTCCTTTCAATTGCCTAAGTCCCAGCTCAGAACTTTTGGAAAAATCTGCATTCACCAAGCCATCTCCCCTAAATTCATAGAACATGGAATGTAAGGTTAAAAGAAGTAATTGCTTGGAAACACAAATGTGCATGCACATACACACAAACTGACATACTTCGTTGTTCTTAAATAGAAAGCCTGTTGGAACACAGGCTTCCTTCTCATTACTTCCTCTTCTTCCTGTTCCATCCATGTGACTCTTTGGGAAGACATTTCTCCCTTATGGCAATTTCATTTATTTTATCTAACCACATCCTAATGGAAACTGGAAAGCAGATTGTAACTATTCATCAATTATACTATCCTAATAAGTAGAGCTGGCCAAAGATGGAAAGTTACCTCTGAAATAATCTTAAGTCACTCCACAAATAATTCAATTGTCCTCTGCTCATTCTTCTGCTGTTTTGCTGCTTCTATTGGATCAATTAATATTGAGGTCGGATGTATTGAACATGAGCTAATTTTGAGATCAGGTGCTAAAGATATGTATGCAAATAAGCATAATAGTATCATTTAATCATCATAATGAGACTTTTAAAATATTGTTATCATCACCATATTTTTTATAGGAAAATGAGGCTCAGAGGAATTCATAAATTTACCTGAGCCCAAGGACTGACAGTAAATGGTAGAACTGGAATTATAAACCCTGACCTATGTGACTCAGGAGCCTGTGCTCTTTGACTGAACAGTTTTCTCTATCCCACTCATGACTCGTCTATGTCTACAGCCTCCACAGTGACCAGCACATGGCGTGCTCTCATCAAATATCCATTTAATTATTAATAGATTATACTGAAGATAACTTGCAAGAAATTGACAAACTGTACCAGTTTGCTGGAAACTGTGGAATTTCCCAGGATATGGGACTTTTAGTGCTAAAACCAGGAAAGTCCTAGGACAGGTGGGTTACCCTACCTGGTGCTGATGTAGGTAGAATATAGTATATCCATTACAGTTCTATCAACGTCCTATTCCACAATGAGTATGAGAAAGGTAATAAAGCATAATAGGTTAGTGGATGTCAAGTATTTGCTTTAAAGGTAAAAAAAAATATTATAGTAATAACTTAGCTAATTACTCTTATTTCTATGAATTGGATTGTGTTTAAAATATGACAAAGCACATCTATTTATCTACCTACCTAGTCATACATAAAATATAAATGCATGTTTATTCCCAAACTCTGTTATGATAATCATAACTTACGTTATCATCAGAAATAATCTGTGCTTTCAGGAAAACAAACTATTTACAAGTTCTTTAAATACGTTGTGTAACTTCAGACAAGAATTAACCACTCTTGTTTGATGATGGCAATGCACGTACAGCATGTTACATTTCTCCTAAAAAGTGTACGTATATATGCTTTTATAGTATATATATACACACACTACATATACATATATGTATACACACATACTACATACACACATACATATATATGTAGTATTGTATTTGTTCCCCAGAAGAAGGGATACCTTGGCCCATAACTCATTTAGGTTTTTATATATACTAGAAATGTACCCAAAGAACACCCCAATCTACTGATAAAGAAACTGGAACTATGGAGATTAATGGATTTCACTGAGATCCCTTGTATTATAAGTGGTGGGGCCAGAATGGAACTGCAGGTGTCTGTTCTTTACACAGTGCCAAGCTTCCTCCAGTTAATGGAAAAGCAAGTATTGAGCTGACATGCTGTTTTCTGCAGCTTATTTTATATCAATCAACTATTGTCCTCTTACATTTTTTAAGCCTTAAATTGTGATGATGTCCTCTCTGTAGACAGCACCACCAATACTTTCCAATGTCAACTGGTCCCACAGCATTGCTCAGGAATTCTTTTGTGTTTCCCTCATCTTCTGTTTTGATTTTTCCACAGTGCCCAGTTTAACATTTTTTTACTTTGCTCAACCTTCTCATCTGAGCAACAACACCCTCATTTTTAACAAGTGACCTAACCTCAATATCCACAGAGGGAGGAGAAAGTGTTGAATGAGAACTCTGCCAACCTCTGCCATGGAAGTGGAGGGATTGCTTCATCCTACTGGGATCGTCCCTTCAACCTTCCTACCACATCCTCCTTGAAGGAAGCTGATTCCTTATTATCCCTTTAAGTTCTGTATCTGAGAATATCTTTACACTCTGTCTGCTAGTTCTTTTTCTTTTGTAATTAACTGGCTAAACTAATTCTATTTTTGAAATGGCCAAACAGACAAACAAACAAATCATCAACAACATCAACTATACCAACAAGAACACAATCTTTGTCTGGGAATTCACTTTATGGATTAATTGTGCACATGAAGTTTTGTGAAATGATGCATGAACAAGGTTGTCCATTGAAACCCTGCTGGCAAAAGAAAACTGGGAGCAAATTGAGAGTCTGCTCATAGAGGATCAGTTAAATAATTGATGGTACAATGACATAGCATGACGCTGGGCAAAAGAACAAGGCAGATCTTTAATGTTTGATGTTACAAATACAGTTGACTCTACAGGTTTGAACTGTGCAGCTCCACATACATGCAAATTCTTTTTCTGCATCTGCCCCCCTGAGACTAACTCTTCTTCCTCCTCCACCTCAGCCTACTCAATATGAAGATGACAAGGATGAAGACCTTTATGGTTATCCCTTCCACTCAATGAATAGTAAATATATTTCCCCTTCCTTATGACTTTCTTAATAATGTTTTCTTTCCTCTAGCTTACTTGACTGAAAGAATACAGTATATAAAACTAACACACAAAATATGTGTTAATAGACTATTTGTTATTGGTAAGGCTTCTGATCAACAGTGGGCTAATAGTGGTTAAGCTTTTGAGGAGTCAAAATTTATATGTAGATTTTTGACTGCATGGGGGTGTTAGGGTCCCTAACCCCTGCATTGTTCAAAGGTCAACTGTATTTGCAAGATATAATGAGAAGCGAAAAAAAGCAAGAAAAAGCAAGGAGACCAATTATATAAATAAGATGATAACTTTTGCTATCTTCTTATAAAAGTAAAAAGATAACTCTGTTTTGATTTGCTTATATATGTATAAAGAAATTTTGTGAGGATACGTAAGAAACAAAGTAGTGAACATTGAAGTGAGGTCAGAATGGGAACTGGGCAGGGATAAAGGATCTATGGGCAGAGATTTTTCAATTTATTGGCTTTTGTATTTTTTTTTTTTTTTTACCATATTAATGCATTGCCTGCATTACCTAGTCTCCATATCATTCTCCAGGTGCCCACTCTCCCTCCTTTTTCTTTCATATCGAAAGTTTTGGAAAGCTATCCACAATGTTGCATGTAAGTCCTCATCTTTCTTTTTCTTTTTCCTCCATTGCTCCTTAATTTCTGCCTCCATCATAACAATGAAACTGATCTCAATAGCCTCCCACTTGTTAAATATTAAGGCCATTTCTCAATCGATCTAAATAAAGCTGTATAGTGTTTAACACCTTTGTCTCATCAAAATGCCCCTTTCCTTGAATGCATGATCCATTGTTTTCCCAGCATCCCTCCTACCTCTTTGGAATGCTTTTTCTTCTGCTTAGGAGATTTGAGACAGATTTACCAGAATGTGAAAGGAACAAGGAGATATATCAGTGATGTCTAGGTTGGAGTGCGTGCCTAGTGCCTGAAGGATCAAATATGATATCTTATTCCTCCTCTATGTCAATTCAAACATTCAGTGATTTCCATTCCATGTCATTAGATGAAAGCTATATGCTGAAGACTCATAAATTAATATATCCAGCTCCAGTGCCTCTCCTGAACTCTAAATTCTTATATGTGGTGGCCAATTTGCAATTTCTATTTGGATGAACATCTCAGTCTTAACATGTCTCAAACAGTTGATTTCTCCTCCTCATCCACACTCTCACTGTCCTTCAATCTCCTGTTCTTGGACATCAGCACAAACCTCCTTTCCTCTAATTGCCCCAGCCAACATCCTGTGTGACACACTTGCATTCTTCCTTTTTCTTATACCCACATCAACAATCTGCAAATCTAGTTGTCTCTGGCATCTAAATAATCTAACTACTTCTGACATTTTCTATGATTAGTCAAAGCCATCCTCATCTCTTCCTGGACTATTGCAGTGGCCTGCCCCTGGTTGCCCTGCTCCCACCTTGCATGTCTGCAGTCCATTCCCCTCAAGGCATCCTGAACTATCTTCTAACACAAAGGTTGATCATGCCACACCTCTATGCTATGCACATTCCTTCTGTGGTTACCTTCTATATTAATTTTCTTTTACTTCCCAAGAAGCAACTTTAAACTCAGTGGCTTAAAACAATATCCATTTATTTGTTCATTGTCTGTAGGTCAAAAGTACAAGAACAGCACAGCTGAGGTCTCTAGGTCAGAGAACTCTCAGGTTGCAAGCAAAATGTTGTCCAGGTCTGTGGTTCCATCAGAGGCTCTGGGTCCTCTTCCAGACTCATTCAAATTGCTGGCAGAATTCACTTCCTTACATCTCATAGCAGCTTACATCCCCTTGCAATGAATCAGGAAACTTTTTTTGCTTCAAATCTTTTGAAGAGCTTAGAGCTTGTCCCTTTTATGTGTTCACTGATCAGATCATGCCTATGAGGATAATATTCCTTTTTAAAATCTTCTTTGCCATATAACATTACCTGTGCATGGTTGTGACTGTCCATCATTTTCAGAATCCACACTCACATTCCAGGAGGGGAGGGTTGTAAGCGCTGTGTACGGCATGAGTGGGTATTTTGTTATTTTGGTGTTCTTCTCAGATTCCTGCCTGCCACACTTTCTTACTCAAAGAAAAATACAAATCCTCACTCTGGCCCTACACGATCTTTCCTTGCCTACCTCACCAGCCCTGCCCGTTTCCCTCTCTCTTCCCTCATTTGCTTTGCTTTGCTCTTCAAATGTCCCCAGCCCGCTTCTCTCCAAGGCCATTGCATTTTCCATTTTCTCTAGCTGTAACATTTGGTTATATATCCTCATAGGTAATTCCTTCTGCTCAAATGTCATCTCATCAAAGACACCACCTTATATCAAAGAGCATCCAGAGACCATTTTCTCTCTTTATCCAGATTTTCCAATTCTCCTTTCCTTCAAAGCTTGTCAGCACCCACAGTCCCGCAGTATAGGATATTTACTTATTCAGGATGTGTGGGGTGTGTGGGTGTGTCTTCTCAGTAAAATTGTAAGTTCCATGTGAGCAGGGCCCTTTTTTATATATATACACTGAACATCCTGGCATTCAGAGATGTGCCAGGCACATGGTCAGTTTCAGTAAACATGGATTAAATAAGTGAATGAAAATGTGTTCACCGATAAAATGGATTCATGAACAAATGAATGAGGCCATTGAGTTCGGTGGTTGGTTCTGAAGCTATAGTCTGCCTAAGAATCCATACATGAGATTCCAAGAGCCCATCCCTAGACAAGCTGAATCTGTCAGTTTAATGTAGAGTGTCACAAAGTGCATTTTAATCATTACTCCTGTCGTTTGGATGCTAGGGTCCACAGATCACATTCTGAAAATGTCAGTGTTGTCATTGAATGTCATTGTTGTCACTGGGGTCATAAAAACTGGCTGCGATCACCTACTAAGGGAGTTTGAGGTCTTGGCCTGAAACCAAGATCTTGTGTCTCCCCATCTAATGTCCTTTGTTCATTAACTTAATAGCATATCATGGGCCAGACTTCACCTTAGCAAGAGATTACAGCTGAGAACAAGCGGGAGAGAAAGCCCTTGCCCTCACAGAGCTTATGTCAGTGTGGGAGAGACAAGCAGTGGACCAGGGATAAACAACCACACGGTAATTCCCACTCAGGCCAGCTTTAGTTAGCTTCCTCAGCTGCTATTTTGTGATAGTTGCAAACTACCTGAAAATTGTCCTGGGGAATTTATTTTAGACATCGATTTCAGTTCACTCAGTGATTTTATGCATCCTGTTCTTTGAATAGCCATCTCTCTTGAGAAGGCCTCGATCGCCCATATCTTCCTTATCGTAAATAATTAAAGGCACTCAGTATAGGACAATTATTGGGTTGCCTTTCCTGGGCCTGGCCTCCTGCCCTCCACAGAACACACAGGCTTCTTTTGACAAATGTCATTGGTCCCCAAAGCGTGCTTATTCCTGGTAGCAAGTTTAATGATCTGAAGACTGCAGATCATGTCCCCTTGTAATGTTAAGCGTTTATAGAAAGTACCTCCTACATCCTACAATTAAAGCACCGTCTGTAAAATAATTAGTCACAAAGAAAGAATGTCAGGCACTTTTAGGGGTTAGCAGGATGACATTAATTTCAGCAGTAATTATTCAGGCAGGCCAAGATCTTTTTAGAAAGCCACTCTAAGAAGTAATTTTCACTCTACCAAATGTTATATGCATATGTTTCATTGTTTCAAAACAGTTAATGAAAGTGGCAAGGTGAAGGATACAAAATAGGTATGCACAGTGAGGGAAATTTGAGGGGCAATACTGATTTTAAGAGTAGTGTATATAGTACAGTGGGAAAATTATATGCTTAGGAATCACTTAGAACTAGTTAAAAATTTTCCCTCAGCCACTCATCTAGTGTAACTTTTACCAGGTAACATGTCACTCTGCTTTATATCCACATCTGCAGTAACTAGGGTGCAACACCTATCTCATACAGTTATTGCAACGATTGCAGGAGCTAATAGGCAGAGATGCAGAAACGGGTAAGTGAAGGATATAAATTAACAGCAACAGCAAAGCACATGCTAAAAAAGTAAGTAATTGCAGAATATAAGACCTGGAATGGATCTTAGAGATCCATTCTAGGTGGAAATCTCTTATTTGAGAAATAAAGGAATTTAATATGGCACAGTCTCAAACTCTTTGGGCCCTATCCAGTGAAGTTTTCTGGAAAAACTGCGAGTATAATCCATATGTTAAAATACCAAAGGTAGTGTTTATTCACCCCACTTATCTCTTCCTCTTCACTCTCAGATATTTTTAAAGTGTACCCAAAAAGATTTGTGATTTATTTCAGATACTTCTGCTAAAAGCTTTATGTCATTATGAATCAATAGGATTTAAAATTGGGGAAGGAGTCATTGAACCTACCACCATTCAATTAACAAATAACAATCACATTAATGATAATTTAGTTGCAGGTATGCATAAACAAATACTAGTGAATACCTTATAAGTTGAGATTAAAGTGAAGAAATAGATATCTTCTAAATTTTTATAGTGCTGCAGACCAATGGAACCCAGATGCATGTTGTTGAAACCTTTTTTAGGAGGATTATGCTCAGAATTTTAGTGGCTGTATTCTTATCTCAGATATTTTTTCTCCTCATGATTGGAAAAAGGTAAGGGATAGTCTCACTCTACATGTATGCTCATCCAAAGTGATGTCTGTTTAGAAATGGTTAAACGCAGCAGAGCTACCCTCCTCTTTCAAAAGGAGCCAATTTGGGGTAATCAGATTTCCATCACTTAAGGAGCCAATTTTCTTTTTCTCCTTCCTCATTTGCCCTCCTTTAATACACCTGCTACAGAATAGTTAAAGAGGAGGGACTGAATGATAACACTACTCTACATGTGAATGGGGCCTTTCTTCTAAGTATCTCAAAGCTGTCTGTAAACGTTAACTGGCTGAATATAGATTATGAACATTATTTTGAAGTCTAGAAAATGGGTGCCATCTGGGTAAGCGACTTGCCTAAGGTCACACATTAAGACCTTAGGCAGTGTTGCTAGAAGGAGGCTCCTGGTCATTTGAGTATTTCATCTCCCAATTCACCAGCTAAAGAAACCTATCTGCATTACCAACAGAGCTCCTGCATGTTCCTACTGGAGTACCATTCATTATCTTCATGTAACCCACCATTATGCTCCCACTATTCCATCAGACATTACCTCATAATCCATCGTATTTCTTTCTGTCAGTGTTGGTGATTTCTGTTATGCCGCATATCACTATAACTTTGGAAGTTAAAAGACAGTGTTTATGACTTTCCTTCATTGAGTTTTAATTTCTACATATTAAAACCTGGCTCAGTGAAACATAATGCAGTATGTGAAAAGCCTGGTTTAAAATAAAGAGAGATCCCACAATTCTTATTTGCAAATCTAATCTGCAGGATAAATGAAATGCAAAGGTTGATGGTAATGGAACATTGAAGGTTGGCAAGTAGAAGATTTTTAAATCTGGAAATAGAAAAGGCATTTCTATTTCTACTCAATTATACAAGTGCGATATTTATTAATATCACGTTTGTCTTACAGGAGGATGAGGCTAGGCTACTTTTGCTACAAAACATACATTGTAGAATAACACATTTTAGGAACAAAATCAAGTGTTTTTTTCATTTTTAAAGTGATTTTTCATTAAAGAAAGTACAAAAATGCTAAGATACGTGAATGCACATAAGACAGCCAGGGCACAGTGGGAACAGTGTAGGTGCTCCTCCCCTTCCCTGTCACTCAGAAGTAAGTTGACTGGTCTCAGTGAGTCCAAAGAAGGGAAGTATCCAAATGCCATCTTGTATCCTATGTCCACAATTGGAAAGCAGGGGCCTTGCTTTGGTTTCAGCCCAGCTGTCAATTCCCTGTGTGGCCTTGGTGGGTCAAATATCTTCTCCTGAGCACAATTCCTGCAACTAAAATAAAAAGGTTTAGATAAGACAACCTCTCAAGTTCCTACCAGATCTAAACTTCCATGAGTGTTCTATGATTTGGCCATAATATTATTGACGGTGAATATTGTAAAGTGTGGCAATAGCTCTAGAGTCTTAATTTTGTTGCTCCAAATAGCACTAACTTCCCTAGACAGCTGCTTTTATTCCTCTGTATTTGCACTGTCTAATATAGAAGCCACTAGCCAAATGTGGCCATTGAATACCCAAAGTGTGTCTAGTATGAATTGAGATGTGCTGCAGATATAAAATGGAGGCCATATATCCAAGACAATTAAAAAAGTGTAAAATATCACTATGCTTTTGTATATTGATTGCATATTGAAAAGGAAATGTTTTGAATATATTCAGTCAAATAATATATAAGATTAAATTAATTTTATCTGTAGAGCACTTTGGGTTTCTCCCCGGCCTCCACCAACAGGCAGGACCTGAAGCCAGCAGCTCTCCCCTGGCTGTGATGTGGGCCAGGAGGTTCCCTGCCCAGGATTGCAGCCTCAGCTGGGAGCATGGCCCTCCCCAAAGCTAATCTGCCCCTGAAGGCATACACACCTCAGTAGGCTCCTTCACAAACATCCCTTCTGTGCCCCTGGGCAATGCGATTGAGACCTGGGTGTATGGGTTCTGGTCTGCAGGCCTGTCCCCTGGATTTTTTTTTTTCCCATGAAATTTCCTTTTAATTATCATTTAGACAGAAACATGCAAATAGTCTTAGGATCTACTTAAGAACCTCCCCAGTTCCACTAAAGCTACACTCCCCTTTTTCAAGAACTAAGCAGGTACTCAGGTAGCTGCTTCCTCTTCTGCATCAGCTCTGTTTGCATTAATTTCTGCGAGTGTTCGGCCAAACCGTGCCCATTCATCATTGCGGGGAACAGCAATTTGCTCTCCCACATCATATATAACAATCTGTCCTTCAGAATCACCCACGGCAATCTCTCTTCCAGAATGGGTCCATCTTACACGATTAAGAGCAGGATTACCCTCCACAGAAATGCTGGCAGTTGGTACCTCTGTGTCATTATTGAGATTCCACAAATCCAGTCTCCCCATGCCATCCACACAGGCAAATAGGGCTGGGTGGGTGGATGACCACATAACATCATAAATATAGTCTGAATTATCTTCAAATGAATACAAAGGCTTGTTATTCTTAGTTGTCCAAAGTTTTACTGTCCAGTCAAATGATGAAGTGACACAAAGATGTGAGAAGTCTACTGCTCCGATAGCTCCACGACAGTGGATGCCAGTGATTGGTCCTTGATGTCCCTCATACATCTCACTGATTCCAGCTTTGCTGCCGTGGCCCTGGAGATCAATCCCTGACCCTGCCAGGAAGAAGACTGCCAGTCCTAAGTCACCAACGGGGTGCCCAAGCTGGATCAATATCTCTCCGCCTCTGAATTTGCCTCACTCTCCTGGAGTCACCAGGCAAGTGGCACCTGGGAGGGCTGGTGGGTAGGGAGCTCAAAGTCTGAGTACCACT
Organism: Lepilemur septentrionalis; assembly: GCA_963573855.1. Lineage (NCBI taxonomy): Eukaryota > Metazoa > Chordata > Mammalia > Primates > Lepilemuridae > Lepilemur > Lepilemur septentrionalis. The sequence goes on along the minus strand of CAUYMX010094019.1, from coordinate 5,918 downwards.
CAGTCTGCTATAGGTCCCCGAAAGAAAAGGTCCTGTTCATTCCCTCCAGGGACGCCTCCAGGTAGTGGCTAAATTGTCTCTCTCGGCAGCCATGAGTAGGGAAATGGAAGGAGAGAATGAAGCAATGTGGCACCTGCTGTTGGGCTCGGTCTGCTGGCCAGGAGGTACCTCAAGGGAGTTGGGAGCCTGACGTTGCGTCTTCAGGAGGCTCACAGCTCACTGGTGGCAGCCCTCTCTGGGCTGGTGTTGGCAGGTCTCTCCAACCGCTCAGGATCCCACCAGCAGTCTGAGATGCAAGGGAGGGGAAAGTTAACTGCTCCACCTACCCTTGTCACTGGTCTCCAATCCTCTCCTAGGCCTTTCTCCTTTCAGTTCTCCTCCACAACTTCTTCCCATGGAGCCTCCTGTAGTTTCAGGCACCTTTCCTTCCAACCCTCATCCGATCTATGTTTGTCTGCCTGTTTATTTTATTTTATTTTTTTTGCACTTTCTTTTAAAATCTGTCTTTCTTGCAGAGACACTTGGGCAGGTGGTTTTTCTTTTCCACCATCTTGCCCTGAAAATGGCATGAAACTATAAGAATCTGAGATGAAAATGTTGAAAAAACTCTTATAAATATTGGCCAAGGCAAAGAATTTATGAAGAAGACCCAAAGGGCAATCACAGCAACAACAAAAATAAATAAATGGGACCTGATCAAATTAAAAAGCTTCTTCACAGCCAAAGACACTATCACTAGAACAAATAACCTACAGAATGGGAAAAAATATCTGCATGTTACACATCTGATGAAGGGATGATAACTAGAATCCATACAGAACTCAGGAAAATCAGCAAGAAAAAATCAAGCAACCCTATCAAAAAGTGGGCAAACGACATGAACAGAAACTTTCCAAAAGAAGACGGAATAATGGCCAACAAACGTATGAAAAAATGCTCAACATCTCTAACCATTGCGGAAATGTAAATCAAAACCACAATGAGACATCACTTAACTCCAGTGAGAATGGCCTTTACCAAAAAGTCCCCAAACAATAAATGTTGGTGTGAATGTGGAGAAATAGGAGCACTGCTGGTGGGACTGCAAACTAGTACAACCTTTATGAAAAGTAATATAGAGATACCTCAAGGAACTACAAGTAGAACTACCATTTGATACAGCAATCCCATTACTGGGCATCTACACACACACACACACACACACACACACACAAAAGACATTCTATAAAAAAGACATCTGCACTCGAATGTCTGTACCAGCACAATTTACAATTGCAAAGATGTAGAAACAATCCAAGTGTCCATCAATACATGAGTGGATTAATAAAATGTGGTATATGTATACCATGGGGTTCTACTCAGCCACAACAAAACAACAGTGATCTAGCACCTCTTGTATTATCCTGGATAGAGCTGGAGCCCATTCTGCTAAGCAAAGTATCACAAGAGTGGAAAAATAAGCATTACATGTACTCACCATCAAATTGGTATTAAATGATCAACACTTAAGTGCCTATATAGGAATAACATTCATCAGGTGTGAGGCAGATGAGGGGGGAGGAGGGGATGGGTATATTCACACCTAATGGGTGTGGTGCACACCATCTGGGAGATGGACACACTTGAAGCTCTGACTTGGATGGAGCAAAGACAATCTATGTAACTTAAACATCTGTACCCCATAATATGCTGAAATAAAAGAAATTTAAAAATAAAAAAATGAATTAATTTTATCTGGTTCCTTTTACTCATTTGATGTGGCTTTTAAAAAGCTTTAAATTAGATGTTCTTCTTTTGGACAGTGCTACCACAGATACTAATGGATATAATATATGCATAATTAAACTGTAAGTTTTAAGATTGAAGACACCTAAAAACATCATCTGACATATGATCTCAACCCAGCCACATATTATTATTCCTATTTTGTGGATAACACTCCAACAGATAAACTGAATGGTCCCAAGTCAGAAGGCCAATAAAAGGAGTCATAGGGCCTGCAACAGGGGTCTCCTTCTATAGTGTACTTCCTAAACATCACTGTTCAAATCCAGTTTAAAAATGCTAAATGTAACAGGTTCCTTCATTTTCTACTCATTTAGTTAAGTGACATCTTATACTAAAAAATATTCTTCTGTTAATTTAAAAAATATTCTTAGATTCGAGTGTTCTTAAATTTCATTCTGAAAGTTACTGTCATCTGATCAACAATGTTGGCCTCTGAGGTTGCACTATGAATAGCACTTATCTTTTTTCCCCAAGTTCCACACAATTGAAAAATAAAACAAATGAATGACAAAGATGGCGGTAGTGGGCAAAACATTCCCTCCAACACTTAGAAGACCTGAGTTGCTGCACTTCTGGCTGGGCATGCATTTTTATAAGTGGACAATTGCCATAAGAATGACATCTGCTGCTGGTTGGATATCCCATTTTGGAAGTTCTGCTCCGTGGTTTACATTCTGTCCCTAGAAGGCTGTGAAATAGGCCAGACAGGACACTAACTACATGTGTCCTACTGCTAATTATCACTGAAAAGTCATTCTCCATTCTATTTCCAATCTGAACTCAAATCTAGTAGCACTGTCCAATATATTAACAGTTCTGCATAAAATAGCATAAAAATATCATTCTACAATAAAATGCATAATGATACTCAGATGATAAAATGTCAAAAATAGACAAATCCAAAATTTAAATATAAGCTGCCACTAATTATAAAATTCTCAAGGAGAAATTGAAGTTCAAAGATTATTTTCCATTGTATTTTAAATCCAAAAATGTTAAAATCTGAAGGTATTGAAGTCCAAAATCAAATTGTCTTGAGTTACACCTTAATGGTAAAAGCTAAAATTAATTATCTTCAACTTTTTATTATTCTGAACTGCTAGAGTGTTGTCAATGCCCTTTTAGCAACTACTACCTGAGCTCTTTCTCCCTGGCATGGTATTCCAGTGGCTATATTAATGTGACACATGGCTCTCAGGAGTATCATTTTTTTAATATGCCCTAAGAGTGAAATAGACACCCATGAGTATAAAAGTACTGGATCTATACCCAATACTTGACTTGAATTTAGAGGTCAATGCCCAACTATTCAAACAGGTATACAGAGAAAATCATGATCCCAGAACCCATGTTTGGCATTGACAAAGACCACAGGAGAGATTCAGTGGTATCTGAATAAACGATAGTAGCTGGGGCAGTTTAGAGGAGAAGAAAAAAGAAACTTTTCTTGCCTTTGTCCATACTGGGGTATTGCCATTTTCTACCAGTTGTCCAAAATCTACAACAAATACAATTCAACTCAGTTAAGACAAATTCTCAACTGGTGGCTAATTTTGACTCTATTAATCATTTCTCAAGATATGACATTGCTTGGTAGGGGTCTACATACGCATACCATTTTTAACTCTATTTTCTCTTTCAAGTGCTCTGTTTCTGGCACCTCAGCACTAAAATGAGCACAAGCTCTTTGTAATTATATTAGGTGCCACTTTAATAAGCCCAGGCATTTTTAGTTTTAATGGAATTGTCATTCACTGCTTACCTAGGCCTGGTCTGAACACATTAAGCTATAACTTCATTAGTACATTGTTGTACACTCAGAACTTGCTGGCTGCCTTCAAGTTTAAAACAGCAAGGCCTGTATTTAGAAGGATTCCTATCCCTATGGTTGAATCAAGTTTCCATGTTTCTTTTCTGTGTTGCCTAAGGAAAACTTTTCCAGTATAGTATATCCTGACCATAAGGCCCTGCCTAAGCTTGAAGATGCTTTTGCTGTTGCTAAACTTCTACCCTTGTTGAGAACTCCACTGCCTGCCCATGTAAGCCAAATGTAGTTCAAAGCTGGGCTGCAGTAAAATGTCATCTCATCTGAGTCACTTACATTTTACTGAGGTCAGAGTGGCCAACATTGATTTGCTAGGGTGGCTGTGTCTTCTGAGACCAATCAAGAAGCCCACACATCTTACTGAGCCCTCAGCATGCCCATGCTCTGGACTGCCTCTAAGGAAATAGCCATCTTCTTTGGACAAAGTCACATAAAGCTGAAGTCATCCACCAAGTTTGAAATAGCCTATGGCCTGCTAAAGCCTCTTGGCTAAGATTCAGTAGTAAAAAGACAACCAAGCCAGATACTGCAGCACATGCCTGTAGTTACAGTGGTCCCAGCCACCAGGGAGGCTGAGATGGGAGGGGGATTTAAGCCCAGGAATTTGAGGCCAACCTGGATAACTGGGCAACATAGGGAATCACCTCCTCCAAACAAACAAGAAAGACAACATACAACCTGCCTAGTCGAACACATGTCTCTACAAATCACTCAGATAAAAATGCATGGCCCATCCATTGAAAATCAAAGTCTGAATATCTGACACACTGACACAATCAGTCACTCCACTAACCCAATGTTGGGACCTGTAGGTAGCTCAATGAATAGAACCTCTCTTCCCTGGCTAGGTTATGACAAAACTAAGAAATATAATAAAGAACTGGAAAATAGAAGAAAAAAAATAGCATCTTTGATACTAATAAAACCTAGGAGGATAAAAAGCTTATGGTGGATATATCTGTAAACAAGTCGGTCTACACTCAATAAACCCCAGAATTATCTGGACTCAATCTTCCAGTCACAGGTAACAATGGATGAGAAATGCATCTCTAGGTAAGATGCCTATCCAGTTAAGGGCTGGGACATAAAGAGTCAGAGAAGTGCTTTCCCTGAGGCTATCTCACTTCCCAAAAGAAGAAAGAAGGGACTTAGTTGAGTGTAGCCAGTTGATCTCAAATTACTAATCACGAGTCATCCAATATCTGTTTTGAAGGAGTTTAGGGGCAGAGAGAAGGTGGGATAGCTATACCAATGGGGCTCTAGTCAACATGAAGTAAATCTCAGGGTGAGGAAACGACATCACCCCCAACCATAATGTTTACAAAATTGCAATGTAACCACACACTCATCCAAACTTTATCTTTCAGCTCTACATTCTTATCTTGTATGCGTTTACCCAAATCAATGTATTTGAATAAAGGTCAAATTGCCTGATTTCATATTCTCAGCTATTCACGGTATATGAAACAGAACAACTATTTTCCCTAAGCTCCTAAGACAACCCACATAACATCCCAGATTTCATTCGTACTGACCCACCAAAAATTTTCTTAACATTCTCTGCACTATCAAGCCTACATGCCTTTGTTCACACTGCCTTATCAGGCAGAAATATCACTTCTGATTTCTGTCTATTTGAATCATTCACTCTACAAAGTCCAGATGAAACATTAGTTCTTTTACAAAACATTGTTTAAAATATGCAATAGCCCAGTAGAATGATTTTTCATATGATTCCCATGGCATTTTGAATTGCTAGTTCAGAACTTAACTATAGTCTGCCTTATGCCATTAATGTCTACTTTCATATTTGTTTCTCTGTTACAAACTAATTTGTATGTTTTTAAACATCAGAGATCATGCTATTTATCACCTCTGAATGTCCACAGTATCCCTATAACTCATTCTGCATTCTAGGACTCTACTAATGCTTTTTAAGATAGAGTAATTGCCAACAAGTTGAAACTTATAGAAAGGACATTAGTAATTTGTACTAGTCAGGATACTTTACATCCATTGGAAGGAAATTCAGCTCAAATTGGTTTAAATAAAAAAAGGAAAATGTTGGCTAATACAACTAGGAGGTTTAAAGGTTAAAGCCAGTTTCAGGCACAATAATATTCTATTTACAGACATTGACATGAAGGCTCCATCTTTTTTTTTTTTTTCTTGCCTTATTTTCAGACAGTTATTTACGAATAATGGCAAGAAAGCCTTACTCCTCTCCAAGCCCACCTTAAACTCAGTACTCTTAGTTCCAGAGGGAACAAGGGCATCTTTTCTCTAATTGTCCAGGAGAAGATTC
>CAUYMX010094016.1:0-19819 GCA_963573855.1 Lepilemur septentrionalis | reverse complement strand
GCAAGAGTGAGACACCGTCTCTACTAAAAATAGAAAGATATTAATTGGCCAGCTAAAAATATATATAGAAAAAATTAGCCAGGCATGGTGGCGCATGCCTGTAGTCCCAGCTACTCGGGAGGCTGAGGCAGTAGGATCGCTTGAGCCCAGGAGTTTGAGGTTGCTGTGAGCTAGGCTGATGCCACAGCACTCTAGCCCGGGCAACAGAGTGAGACTCTGTCTCAAAAAAAAAAAAAAACTACTAAGTTCATCAAGAAAAAAATGAATTCAGCTTTTTCTAGCAGAGTCTCAAAATTTCTGTAAAGTCGTCTCTAACCCTGGGAGACACTGCTCATGGGACTTTTTTGGGGGCAAATAAGCAGATTTGGCAGCACCAAGGCACTGGGTATAGAAACAAGGTAGAGCTTTGAGTGTTAAACCTTATTTCACAATTGTGCCTAGGGTCAGCCCTGTAGTCTAAGTAATGCTGCACAGATGGCGTGCAGCTGAGTCAACAGGGAAGGAAGGAAGAAATTAAATAGCAAGAGTGTTGTTGAACATTACAGAAAAAAATTGCTTTATAAACACTAATTCCAAACCCATACAATAACAGCAAGAATAAAATAATCACCAACAGGGAACCCTGAGTAGGTGTATTTCCCTCTCTCTCTCCTTTTTTGAAGTAGTTTTCTCTTTATTTTTTATTTTACCTTCTGCAACTTCATCCAGTAACACAGTAATTTTCTTGTCTTCTAATAATCTATCTTTCAAAAATTTCATAAAGATCCCATTTGCCAATCCAGAATGCTGGATTTCAAACGCTTCTGCTCCTTGACACCTTGAAAACAACAAAATAAGAAGTGAAATGAACCTGGCACAGAAAGGCAAATACCCCATGTTCTCACTTACATGTGGAAGCTAAAAAAAGACGAACTCATAGAAGCAGGGGATGGGGGCTGAGGAGATGTTGATTCAAGGGGACAATGTTTCAGTTGGACAGGAGGAAAAAATGGTAAGTACCTGAGGTGGTGGATATGTTAATTAACTTGATTCAGCCATTCCACATTAAATACATGTATCATAGCACACTTTGTACCCCACAAATATACAATTATAATCTGTCAATATCCAATGAAAATAATTTAAAAAAAAGAAAATTTAACAAAGGCAACTTGCCACATGGGAATTCTATACACACTGTTGAGCCTCCTTATCTCTCCTGCCCCTTGCTCGACATCCCTAATTAAAGACTTCATCTTTAAGCAGGAGCTAAACGCTTTCAGGCTTAGTGATAAGATAGTAAGACATGAAATGCTAAAGTCAATTATTTAAAATTTTCTACCAAGAATATCAAGGAGGCAAATTTGTGCCTAGATATCTATGGATATTTCTAGGCCTTTAATCTACAATCAAAAAGGAGACATGAAAGGACAGTGGAATCTTCAACATAAAATTTTCTTTTTCTTTTTTTTATTTCAGCATATTATGGGGGTACAAATGTTAAGGTTACGTATGTTGCCCTTGCCCCCCTCCCCCCAGAACATAAAATTTTCTTACGTGGCATATCCAAACACAATATTGGCAGTGACTTTTAGTGCATCCAAGATTGGAATGGTATCATCATAGTCATTTCTATTTAAAAGGGGGAAAGAGAGAAGGGCAGATACAAATGTGAAGGTAAACAGCATTCTTAAAAGAGTATAAATAATATGATGAGAAAATATAATACTATTTTCGTATATATAATTTAAAACTATAGACTCAAGCTTCTTTCATCTTGTCAGCTACATATTAACCCAAAATAACTGAGGGCTCCTACACTATTAAGACAGTAGACAGTCATACCTTCCTTTTAGCTTTAAAACTGGAGTTGCATTTAAACTCTGGCACTGAATTTTAATTGGTAAATACTGAGCAAGCAAAAAATAGGGGGGAATAGTCATTGCTTCTATTCCTTCGTAAGGCAATGGCAGACAAATGGGATACGAATCTTCAAATACCTGCTTCAGCTATACTTTCTCTGTCTCCAAGACCAGGACTGACTAGTGACCAGAGGCCCTAACTCTGCAGGTGTTAGTTTTGTTAAGTCCTGAGGGAATAAATGCAGTGATTAGTACAGACACCTAAAGGCATTCTGGAGAGTTGAATCCCTTGTAGCATGAGCACCCACACCCTTTAGTTCTTCACTTGTGTTCTATGGCAAATAGGAAAAGAGTTCGTATAATCAGATATAAATGGAGTAAATATATTTTTCTCTAGTTTTATTCTTTCGGTTTCAAGGTATAACCTAAAATTCACGAACTCAAATGGTTCTTAGCACAACACAGATTTGCCTTAGGGTTTAATTTGTCAAGGTTGATATTTAACTGTAATATAATTATTTAAAAAATATCAGAAATTTTACCTTTTCCTACACATATCCAACAAGAACACATTGAGTCCAGTTTCTTTTTCTTGCATCAATTTCAGTATATTTTGTACACATAGGCAATTTTCAGACCTGTATGGATTTGGAGCATCAATAGGGACCATAAAGCTGTTCCCAAAGTTTTCATAACCATGTCCTGCATAATATAACAACCCTGAGGAGAAAGAGAGAAAAAAAGGGAGGTGTTAATTTTAAATACACTCTGAACAGATAGCATAATTCTTTTTTTTTTTTTGAGACAGAGTCTCACCTGTTGCCCGGGCTAGAGTGCCATGGCATCAGCCTAGCTCACAGCAACCTCAAACTCCTGGGCTCAAGCGATTCTCCTGCCTCAGCCTCCCCAGTAGCTGGGATTACAGGCATGAGCCACCATGCCTGGCTAATTTTTTTTTTTCTACATATTTTAGTTGGCTAATTAATTTCTTTCTATTTTTAGTAGAGACGGTGTCTCACTCTTGCTCAGGCTGGTCTCGAACTCCTGAACGCAAACGATCCGCCCGCCTTGGCCTCCCAGAGTGCTAGGATTACAGGCGTGAGCCACCGCGCTTGGCTGATAGCATAATTTTTTTTAAAAAAACTATGACTTTTATTTTCTTTAAATTGATGCAAGCCTATTTAAGCAATACTCAATTATAAAGTTAATGTTAATTTGCATTTAAAATTATTTTGTCAACAGTCTTCACTTAAATGATGCATTTAAAACATCAAAATGCTGCCTGAAGTGTATTCTAATTCATAAATGCATTCGATTTGTAATCAATGGTGTAATATGGAATGCAATTTTATCTTATGATGTATAAAAGAAGGTGGCCTAGGGCTTCTTTGACTCATCTGTCTCCTGTACGAAGCTAGGAGCTTCTTCAGAACAGAGGTAGTCTTATGTTTATTCGTGTATCCCTGGCACAGAGCAGGGATTTCTTTATATGGCATGTTAAAGGCACTTAGGGAACCAAAAATAGCTATCCATTGTAATTATGGCCCCAATTCATCCAGCAGAGAATGTGGCTGAGAGCTAAAGACAATTTGCTTCACCTACTCCTAGAGGGCAGAATCCAAGTTCTGCTTTTCTTGAATTTCTATTAAAATGAGGAAAATTACTTTTACATATATAGCATTTCTGGTAAAATGAGAAAAGTGGATACACCCATTTCTTCACTGTGGGTTTATACTGTAGCTCATGTGTGCACTGAATATAATCATGTAGGCACTGAGGGAAATGAAAAAGACAAAGTTCCTGTCCTCTAGGACCTTACAAACTAGTTGGAGATTCAGGCATGCTCATGTTACTAATCAACAATGAAAGTCAGCATATAATTAAATGCCACACATCATGTTATTAGGGCAACAATGTACGAATGAGCGAAGTGCAGACAGGAATATCAGTAGGAGGTCAAACAACAGGGGATGGTCTTGAGAGAATGGGTAGAATTTGGAAAGGTAGAGAGAGAGAAAGTGAGGAAGTGAGCATGCAAGGTACATTATGGGCAGGAGAACAGAAACTAACAAGGCTTGCTTGGTCCTAGAATCACAGCTAGCAAAAAAGAGACTGGCCTAGCAAGGAATTAAATTATGGTTGTAAATGAAAATGAGGGTACACAGACAGGGAGAGTTTTGAAAATCATGACAAAGGAGATGGATCTACTTTAATAAGCAAAAAAGGTAAGTTAAAAGATAACCATACAAGAAGTGAAAATATTTGCATACCATTTATTTGATAAGGATAACTTGTATCTAGAATAAATAAGAAACTCTTCAGCTTGTCAACAAATACCTCAATTTTAAAATAGGCAAAGGATTTGAATAAACACTTCTCTAAAGAGGACATACGAATGGCAAATATGCGCATGAAAATATGCCTAACATCATTAGACACTAGTGAAATGCAAATCCAAACCACAATAAGATACCTCTTCATACTTATTAGGATAGCTATAACAAAAAGGACAGACAGTAATAAGTGCTGACAAGGATGCAGAGAAATTGGAACCCTCATTCATTTCTGGTGGAAGTGTAAAATGGTGTAAGAACTTTGGAAAGTTTAAGAGTTCCTCAAAAAGTTAAATATAGGATAACCATGTGACCCAGCAATTCTACTCCTGGTTATATACACAAGGGAACTGGGAACTTACACCCACCCAAAAATGTGTACACAAATGCACATAGCAATATTATTGATAATATCCAAAAATGTCCATCTGCTGATGAATGGATAAACAAAATGTGGTATAATCGTACAATGAAATATTATTTAACTCTAAAATAATGAAGTTCTAGTACATGCTACAATATGGATGAACTCTGAAAACGTTACGCTAAGTGAGAGAAGCCAGACATAAAATGCCACATATTGAATGATTCTATTTATAAGAAATGTCCAGAATAGGCAAATCCACAGAGACAGATAAAGTAGATCTGTGGTTGCCAGGGGCTGGGTAAGGAGGAATGTGAGTGATTGCTAATGGGTACGGGGTTTCTTTTTGAAGTGATAAAAATATTATGGAGTCAAGTATTGATGACTGATGCGCAACTTCGTGACTATACCGAAACCACTGAATTATACTTTAAAGAGTAAAATTTATACTCTTCTATCAAGTATTCAAAATATGACTCTACTTCCCACCAGTCTCTTTACTGCTTCTAGAGTGAGACAAACTTATTTTTAACTTCCATGATTTTTCTCAAGTTATTATGTCTCCTTTCTATTTACTAAAACCTTAACCAATCCTCAAAGGTTATCTCAAAAGTACAGAATCTTTGGCAAGTTATCACCTGGTTTGTAGCTTTCTCATGCATTTCAATCTCTCCCTCCCTTGACATGCTGCAGCAGCACTTTTTGACACTTAATCACATACTGGCTTTTACTGACATTGCACAGTCTCACATCTACTTAGTTTTTTTGTTTTGTTTTGTTTTATTTCTAAGACAGAGTCTCACTCTGTTGCTGGGGCTAGAGTGCCATTGTGTCAGCCTAGCTCACAGCAACCTCAAACCCCTGGGCTCAAGTGATCCTCCTGCCTCAGCCTCCCAAGTAGCTGGGACTATAGGTGCTCGCCACCACTCCTGGCTAATTTTTTGGTTTGTATTTTTAGTTGCCTGGCTAATTTTTCTATTTTTAGTAGAGACAGGGTCTCGTCCTTGCTCAGGCTGGTCTCAAGAGTGATCCTCTTGCCTGGGCCTCCCAGAGTGCTAGGATTATAGGCATGAGCCACCACACCCAGCCTCTACTTAGTTTTTAGGATTAAAAAAGATCATGTTGACATTAATCTTTTACATTTGTACAGGTTGAACATCCCTTATCCAAAATGTTTGGGGCAAGAAATGTTTTGGATTTTTGAATTAGACATAATCAACTTGTATAACATTTTCTTGGTTTTCAAAGTACTTTGACACAATCTAATTTTAATCCATGTAACAATCTTTAAATGATTTCTACCCTTATTTTACACATGAGAAAATTAAATTTAAAAGATTAAATGATCTGTTTAAAACTACATAGTTGATAGGTGTTTGGACTCCATTTATGGCTTTTTTCTCCCTTATATTAACAGATTATAATTTCTGTAGGAGGATAGATCATGTTCTTTATTTTGTATAACTCCCTCAGCATGTAGCATACTGCTTATCTGGATTATGGATATAGAAGGAACTCGGTAAACACTTACTGTGTTGCATTAGATTAACAATACAAATCAATCAAGACAGAGTCAGATCTGGAGTCTGACTTCTAGGAGCAATGGTGCCATTTCAACAACCAGTATTACTTAGAGACAACCAACCAGAAAGCCTGCCTGCCTTCCTCAGGTCATGCAACACATTCTGGCTCCAGCAAGATTTAACTGGGGAGAAGCAACAGCATCAAGGACAGACAGGCTTAGCTTCCATTCATCCAGGGAAAAGCCAAGTGTGGTTCCACGATGTTAATGATACAAGCCTAGCCCTACAACTGCCAAAATTAAGGAACTGATACCAAAATACTTTTCCTCCTCCCCAATGACTTGTAAAAAGGGCAAGCATTTTGTATCAAAGTCTGCAACCAAATTACGTTGAGGGGGATTAAGTACTTTAATGTAAAACAAACTTGTCCAAATCATTGTTTGTTAAGATTCCATCTCTAGTAATATTCATCTAATTAACTATTCATTACTCAATGGCATATCTTTACAAATGTCAAAGAACTTGAATTATATTTCTAATGTAGTTAGAAATATAATTCTACAGATTAGATCTTTAAGGAATTTTATTTCTCAGGTACATGATTTCCAAGAACATAATTTGTCACAGATACTTTTGTCTACAGAGAAAATTATCATTTAAATAGAAAACTTTCCCACTTCAGTGAATTTACAATTCACCTAGCACATGCTGTCATTAGACCAGCAATCACCACCACCAGTGGACTTACCCAGCATTTACTATGCCCCAGGCATGGTTCCAAGAAGCTCTTTAGTTATATTACCTCTTAAAATTCTCGTAACATATACCTCATAACAAGGTAGGTGATATTATCACTCCTGTTTTACAGATATAAAAACTGAGACACTGTGAAGTTTAAAAGCTCACATATAAAATAATTAATAAGTAATATAACTGGAATGCGGGTGCAGGCCAGCTTAACCACTGTGCTAAGTTATATTGTCTCTATAATTGACTACTGGCTTTTTAAAGTTTTATTTCAGAATATTACAGCGGTACAAATGTTTTGGTTACATGGATTGCTTTTGTACTGCTTGAGTCAAAGTTGTAAGTGTGCCCATCACCAAGATAGTGTACATTGTACCCATTAGGTATGATTTCACCCATTTTCTCCCCTCCTCCCACCAACTACTATCTTTTTAGTTAAATTTACTCTCAGAAAATATAAAATGCCAGTGAATCAATTTTTTACTGTTTTACTACACTATTGCTTTAAACTTCTCCCTTTCTTCTCCAAAGAAACTTGGCAGATCCTTAATATGTAAAACCTGATGAAAGCTGTTTTTCTATAATTGAGGCCTGAAGTAGAATGCTACCTAGTCCAAATCCCCAATCTAAAGATGAAAAAGCATTTAAATTTCTTTAATAAATTGTCAGGAAACTACAATAATAATGGCTATATTTTGAGCATTTGTAGTGTTCCAGGCACAGCGATAATTATCCTGCTTATCCTATAACAACCTCATTAATTTAGGTCAATCCATTTTATAGATCCCTTTTGACTTGGAAAAGTTAAATAACTCAACCGCTATCACACAGCTAGTAAGCAGAAAAGCCAAAGCTTTGGCCACTGCTTAACCACTGAGCTACGTGCACTGAATGACTCCTCCAGGTAAATAAGGCTTTTGCCATATTCTGACCAGACTCTCATATTCTTCTCACAAAAGCACAGCTAAGCAGCAGCAAACGAATACAGCAAGGCATTTGGTGGGGTAGATTTCAGGCCAAATAGTTACTCTTTATCCTAGTTGTCTACATAAGACAACTAGAAATCTTTATCCTGATTTATTAATATCTTCTAGGACATATAAGTCAGTTGTTTTTGTTTTTGGTTCTTATTTTTTTATGTCTATATATGTTTAAAAGTGAATTATTTTCTGTTCTGTTGTAATTTCTATTTCTTTTACAAACCTGTGGGCAATATAACACAAAAGGGCATAAACTTGAGTCCTTCTGTTTCCCATCTCTAAAGATGTTCATGCCAAAATTCCTGTGACTCTGCCTTCCATCCTCCCCCCACACCCCTCAAGTACTATGAGTCACCTGGGGATATCAACAAAAGGATTTTGGACTAAAGGCATAGTCCAAAAAAATTAAAGGTTTCTTTATGGTATGCCCTAAACCCTCAAGCCTCTACCACACTTACATTTAATGTAGATGTGTCTGATGTTTGGGATATTCACAATACTTCAAAATATAATGCAGCCATCCTGTTAAGACATGAATCAGTAGGATTTAAAAATTTTCTAACTTTCTTAAGCTGCCATTTTGCTTTGATATGCCTCTTTATTCTGTACTGCAAGATGATATACTTATAGTGGGGCAAAGCTTTAGTCTAAACTGAAATCTTGACACAGCCTTTTATATTTCTGGTTCTCTACTTAGCAGGCACAATTGAAGGTTTTGATTTAAAAAGCCAAACAAAGGGCTTAAAAAGCCAAGATGACAATGTCAGTAAGAAATGAAAATAAACAATCAAGATCATAATTCTTCACATAATTCCCTTACTCTTTAAATACTCCACCAATCCAGAAACCTAAATTGGCCAATATTCTTCCCTCACACCTCATCACTTCTAGTGAAAGTCTGGAAACCTTTTCCTATTTAAGCCATGTAGGCACCTTAAAAACTGAGAAAAACTGGCCAGGCACGGTGGCTCACGCCTGTAATCCTAGCACTCTGGGAGGCCGAGGCGGGTAGATCACTCAAGGTCAGGAGTCCGAAACCAGCCTGAGCAAGAGCGAGACCTCGTCTCTACTAAAAAAATAGAAAGAAATTAATTGGCCAACTAAAAATATACAGAAAAAATTAGCCAGGCATGGTGGCGCATGCCTGTAGTCCCAGCTACTCAGGAGGCTGAGGCAGAAGGATTGCTTGAGCCCAGGAGTCTGAGGTTGCTGTGAGCTAGGCTGATGCCACGGCACTCACTCTAGCCCGGGCAAGAGAGGGAGACTCTGTCTCAAAAAAAAGAAAAAAAACCTGAGAAAAATTATATAATATAAAAAAATACTCAAACAATTCACCTGATTCTATACTGAAAATACAGGTTGAGTAACCCTTATCTGAAATGCTTGGGATCAGAAGTGTTTTATGTTTTGCAGTTTTCTGGATATAGAAATATTTGCACGCACATGACATATCTTGGGGATGGGACCCATGTCTAAACATAAAAGTCATTTATGTTTCATATACATCTTATACACATAGCTTAAAGGTAATTTTATACAGTATTTTTTTTTTTTTGAGACAGAGTCTCACTCTGTTGCCCGGGCTAGAGTGCCGTGGCGTCAGCCTAGCTCACAGCAACCTCACACTCCTGGGCTGAAGCGATCCTTCTGCCTCAGCCTCCCGAGTAGCTGGGACTACAGGCATGCGCCACCATGCCCGGCTAATTTTTTCTATATATTTTTAGTTGGCCAGTTAATTTCTTTCTATTATTAGTAGAGATGGGGTCTCGCTCTTGGTCAGGCTGGTTTCAAACTCCCGACCTTGAGCAATCCGCCCGTCTTGGCCTCCCAGAGTGCTAGGATTACAGGCGTGAACCACCACGCCCGGCTATACAGTATTTTTAATAATTTTGTGTATGAAACAGTTTTCATTGCAACACGTCACATGAGGTCAGGCTACGGAATTTTCCACTTGTGGTGTCATGCTGGCACTCAAAATGTTTAGGATTTTACATTTTTGGATTAGAGATGCTCAACCTGGATAAGCCAATTACCAAAGTAGCATATTTGTATAGTATATTCTTTCATATTTTCATAAGAAAAATGGATAGATTCGCCCACCAGTCATCACTTCAAAATGCTCACAAGCAAAGCTATGTTATTACAACATCAGCACGATAGCTGAAATCTCAAATCTGAAGTGTTTATCTTCCTAATTTTATCTGTGTCACAACAGTAATTCTCATTATTTAGAGGAGGAAATTCATTTAAATAAGATTTTAAGACTTTTCCCCATCCCTTATACAGCAGTGTGGTGAATCTTGAAATAATATCTTCTGTTCCATTAAAAATTCTACTTTGAGAACCACTAGTAATTCCACCAAGCTTATCTCATCATACCAATGTAAGTAACAAAGTGAAACCCAGAAATTATTAAAGTGGAATAATTTGAAAGATATAGAAGCTAAATTGATACTTTTATTTATCGCTTGCATGTCTAACAACAAGCCTGGAAATGCCACTTTCACGGCAGCCCAATGTTATCGCACAATGTCATGGGAAGCACTACTGTGCGAAACACAGTTCAGATGACCACAACAGCTGGCCTTCCCGTAATAAGGGAATACATATTACAAGAAATAAATTACCAAAGAAATGACTTGCTACTCACAGCATATTCTGTCTCTTTAAAAATTCTTTACCATACACGCAATGTTCTTAACATGTTTAAGAGAAAGAATGGGAAAAACCATTAAAAATTTACTGTTACAGTTTTTGTAGAGGTGCATCTCTAATCGTAACTGTATAGATATTTAATTTATAAATTGTTTTCATATGCCTCATTCCCCAACATTTCTTTATTCAATTCTAGTTCCCAGTTTAAGACTAGAATATACTATACAATAGTTAGAAAAAGGAAAAGGGAACAAATATAATGTACATTCTGTTAGATCCTTTTATACTAAAAAACCCCCCAAACCACACACAGTAATATTTTCCACATATGAGTATACATTTTACTATTTCATCATCAAGCTTTACTATACCGTAGCTCTAGTAGTCAACAAAAAAGAAATCACAAAAGACAGGTAAGAATTCTAATAAGAATAATAGTTTTGACAAAATAAGAAACAAAAAAGACAGTAAGCTAATTATTCATATGGAATGAAGATCAAATCTATCATTTTTAACAAGGATAACTTTTCAGTTCAACAATGTGTTCACTTTACCTTTATTTGATTTAACTCTTAACCTAACTTGTACAAGAATAGCAAGTAATTACAAAAACAAAGATTGTAAATATCTTACCATATACTCCTTTGTCTAAAAGTAGTAAAAACTCATCCACAGCATTACGCATCTCATATTCAGTAAGATCCAACAGTGAAACGACTTTGAAATCCAGCTGTCTTAATAAGTTAGTCAATTCATAAACATCCACCAAAGGAGCTTTAAGTTTGGGGTGCTCCCAGTAATTCATATTTCCTATCAAAAGAGCAACCTTGTCCTTTGCTGTTTAAAAAAAAAAAAAAAGGGAAGGACATTTAAAGGAGGGTATAAAGATTAAAATAAAGCCTATGGAAATGGTATCGTTACACTAATAATAAAAAAGTATGCTTTAAAGATTGCATCATTTCATTTAAGATTTCATTATTTAATTTCATTTTAGAACTATTACTTTATGTAGCAGACCATTATACTCTGATGAACATAAGAGGCTAAAAAACTCAATCAACTGAAAATTAAACTTATTGATACTTTTGAGAACCAGGCAAAGGATATTTGTTATTTGAATCATAATGGTAATTAGTATTAAAGTATACTTTTATGGAATTACAACAAAAGTAAATAACATAATATTCAACCAGACTTTTAGAGCAAATTTAAACAAGGAGTATTTGAAATTGGGTTCCTGTCAAATTAGGTTCTGTTTTGCTGAGAATGGAAGAGGCTAAAAACAATAGGAATACCTAAAAGAGAGACAGGAAGAATTCACAACAAGCAAGTAAGGGGAAATACCAGAGACGACAGAAAGCAGAACTTCACAAGTACTGTATTCTTCCTGCAGTAGCCATGTGGATGTACAGTCTGCTCACAGCTTCTTTAAAAAATATTTTTTCTTTTACTGAGATGAGACTACTTTAGGGAAATGTGAAAACTTTTTGTATGAATGTCTTAACAGTTCATTTTCTGAACTTAGTGCACTGAGATTTTGCTAAAGATAATGTTTTCTGATAGAAATAGTTTTCTTATTTGTAAGAGGTAAAAAGATCTATATCTATACCTTAAAAAGTACTGACGAGCTTAACCAAGTGTGTAGCCTGTCCAACAGTTGTGGAAGGGTGGACACAGCTTAGTACTTAAGAGGTCTTCAAAATTCTATCTTTCTTTGATAGCCTGGGGTGGGGTCAAAGGTTAAAAATTTAAGTCCATGACAATAAGAAGCTACTGTAACTTTTTTCTGGAGGACTGACAGTGATGTGTGTGCAGCAAAAGTCACAGCAGACACCAGTGTAGACACGCCAGGGAGGGGAGGAGATGGTGTGATGAGAGCACCTGGTAGCACCGGCCAACTACTGAAGACCTTTGACCCAGGCCAGGACTTGCTGACCAACCCCTATCACGAAGTGCTGCTAAGCAGTTTATTTGTAAGTTATCATGAATACTACCCTTCTGAAGTTCAAACAGGCATGAATAATCACATTCCTGACTTAATGTCTGTAACATATAATTCTGATGGTTTAAATCATTAAGATTTAAATTTCACCAAAAATCCCTTTGGTGAAATTTCTTCTGTTTCCACTGAACACTTAAGTCTACTGTTAAAAACTAGCCCCAACTTAAAGAATGTGACCTTTCAAAAAGGCAGAAAACCCCACTTTGTGAAAAGCCTCTATAATTTTGTCACGGTATCTTCATTCTGTTTACATTTTTAGAGAGTTCTATCAAATTATCTATTCTTATGAATATGCACATTTTAGATAAAAATGAAATGACACTTATGCCACATTTTTAGTTCAATGAAAAAGCTGAGAATACTCACGATGGATTTCAATAGGAGGCAATGTAACACTTAGTATCACTTGTATTTCTTTTTTTTTTTAAGTTTCTTCTTAAATAAACTAGTACTCTTATGCCAAAGTAAGGCTGTTGGCTAGTTAATCTACAGAAAGAAAATTTTCATTGTGCTTTTCTGTGAGTTCATCAACCCTATCAGAATTCAGACCCAATCCCAACAGAATGACAGATTCGGTTCCATCTCCTCCTAAGTGGGGGAAAATACGAGAATGTGCTGCCTCTGGTTTACACTACTATAACCCAGTCATAGATTTGGAGCATGAGGTCACCCAAGCTATTAAGGCAGTAAAGTGCTTATAAATCATTGTGGGCTTTTTTGTGGAACACTATAATTTAATTGTATACATCTTAGACTGAGTTTTATCGGCAGAAAACAATTATAAACATATAACAGAAAAAAATCACTGGGTTCTTTAGGGAAAAAAACTAGCTGTCAAATTAAGCATCATGGAGTGTTTCTGCTGATACCAATTCTTGATTCATTGGTTTTGTGATCCGTCTGCGAAAGAACACTTGGTATTGTTTACAAAATGCAAGGGTTCAACAATTTGAGAACTACATATCTTAAAATGTATATATCAATAATTGCCTATAACTCTTCTAAAAATTTTTTCCAATGATAATTTTTAATTGCTAGCTCCTAAGATGTCTTAGAGTATATTTTCTTGAATTTAACGGTGATAAAGATGATGGGTAAGTAAATCTTACCTTGTGCAATCGACTTGTAAAAGTTTGTGGATGACAGAACGTGGGTGGATTTAAAACAGAGAAGCTGACTGCTGTGCTCCAAAGAAGAGAAGACAAAGACCCATTCCGGAAATTAGTTGTAGGAAAAGAAAAATCAGACTTCAGAGATATGACAGAGAAAGGAACAATAAATCTGAATGTGAGGAGATAACAGTGAGGAACAAAGAAACTTCAAGACAGTAAGCATGTAAGCAATTGGTGATGGTTTTCAAGTGATAAAATAAATGGAAGAAATTTCCTGTAGAAAAACATTTACTGTAAAAGCCACCCACAACTTCTTGAGCACAAACCATTTATTGGAAAACGGAAACAAAAATGCCAGTTGATTAAGCAAAAGAATAATGAAACCACTAAAGAAAGATATTTTAACTGTAAGATCCTAGACATCTTCCAAAGCTTAATGCAATATATTCTTCAAAAACTGGTACAGTGTTACATCATTAATTTCATGTCCAATACTTCTAATTATTATGTTACTTATCCAAAATGAG
The DNA here is from genome assembly GCA_963573855.1 of Lepilemur septentrionalis. Taxonomy (NCBI): domain Eukaryota; kingdom Metazoa; phylum Chordata; class Mammalia; order Primates; family Lepilemuridae; genus Lepilemur; species Lepilemur septentrionalis. Next base: position 5,735 of record CAUYMX010094016.1, on the reverse strand, counting down.
TTAATATTCAGAATCACCTAGAAAACGGCCTGGTACATATTAAATGCTGTTAAGTATCTGTTAAATAAACTCTTTGGATGTCTATCAAAAATTGAGTTTTGGCATCAAATTTGACTGGTTGAATACATAGTTCTTGTTATTCTCATGTACTAAATCTTTTAATGACTCCCCATGTCCTACAAAATAAAGTCCAAGTTCCTTAGTTTGGCATATAGGGCCATTCACATTCTAGTCCACACCTAACTGTCTAGCTATGGTAACAGATGGCCCCAGTGACCCATGGTATCCCTGCGCTTGTGTAGTGTAGTCACCCCAGCCCCAGATCTGGGCTGCATGTGACTTTAAGTATAATATGGTGTGACATTCTGCTAGTTCTGGGTCTAAGCCCTGACAGCTTCCACTTTGGGGACCTACCCATTATGTAAAGAAAGCAGTTGTATGGAGAGACCACTCAGGGAGGGAAGAGAAACTGAAGGAAGGAAAGGGAGAGGAAGAAGATAGGTGGGAGGAGGGGGAGAGGAGAAGAGGGGAAGAGGGGGAGAGAGGAGGGGGGAGAGGGGGAGAGAGGGAGGAGGGAGTGGGGGGAGAGATTGATTTTCAATCTTTCACTAATCCCCACTAAGGTGCCAGGTATGTGAGTGAAGCCACCCTGGATGCTGGAATCGCAGCCACCATCTGACTGCAATCACGTGAGAGACCCCAACAAAGACCAGCAGCAGCAGAACCATCTGCTAAACCCACTCCAAACTACAGAACCATAAGAGATAATAAAACTAATTTTTTTCTTTTTTCTCAGAGACAGGGTCTTGCTTTGTTGCCCAGGCTAGAATGCAGTGGCCTGATCCTGGCTCACTGTAACCTCGAATTCTGGGGCTCAAGTGATCCTCCTGCCTCAGCCTCCCAAGTAGCTGGGACTACAGGTATGCACCATCATTCTTGGCTAATTTTTTAAAAATTTTTGTAGAGATGGGGTCTTGAACTTCTGGCCTCAAGTGATCTTCTCACTTGGGATTCCCAGACTTCTGGAATTACAGTCATGAGCCACCAGGTGTGAGCCACCATACCTGGCCTGATATTGTTTTTATACTAATAAATTTTGGAATACTGTTATTCAGCAATAGAACAATTGCTAATTATTCTAATCCCCAGTACCCCTTCCCTAGTAGTCTATCTTCCAGCAATGCTGAACTGTTTGCTCCTCACTCACACCATCTATTTTATGCCTTCGTCCTCACCATGTCTTAGCTCTTTTTTCCCCCCTCCTTCATTTGTGAATGAAATCTGATCCTTTCTGCCTCAAACACATCTCATTTTATGCACTTTGGGATCTCCCTATTTATCCCTGAAAATCCTCACCTGGGCTTCATCTCTTAGGTAAAGCCTTCCCTGACTCTCCTAGACTAATCTGTACCATCTTCTATGAACAATTTCTAGATTTTTATATATTTCTACTACGGCATGTACCATGTACTATATTTTTCATTTACTATCTGTCTTCCCTTATTAAGATTGCAAGGCCTTGAGTTCAGGAACCAAGACTTGTTTTCTTACTTCATAAAGGGCAGCACAGATGAGACATTAGATAAATGTTTGGTGAATTTCAATGACAGAAGCTGACTTGATATTCAGTTTGCTATTCTTTCACTTAGGAGGTGTTTGAGAAAGTATATCTGCCATAACGAAACAGGCACTACGGAATGAGAGACACCAAGTGAAACACTCTAAATGTTAATTTGCTAACTTTTTATGGTATCAATCTCCTGGCTATTTTCTCAGTTTTCTCCCTTATATTTTGTTCTCCCAGGAACTGTGTAAGTACCACTATTCATTTGTGTTTTATCCTAAAACCTCTTTCCTTCCCACCAGAGAAGATGGGGAAATAGACTCTAAAGCTTACTACAAACCCCTGTGATGCTTTCCTAATCTCCATCCCCAACCACATATGGTATTAATCACTTCTTCTTCTATGTTAATTATGTTAACATTTATGTGACATGTACAGTGTTTTTTCGCTTACGTTTGTATATTTCTAGAAACTTACAAATCATTCCACAGAAGTTGACTTGACCCCAGAAACTGATTTTGTAATCTTCCTTAAGGCTCTTCTCTTGTACTTTCTTTTACAAATAAAAAAAATTGAACATTTTGGTCCCAACATTATTCAAATATTTTCAAGAACAATCAAATTAAAATGTCTTAAATTCCTTCTAGAATTAAATACTATAATCATATTTTAATCATGCACTTAAAAGCTCTACTCACCCAAAGGCTGGTCAGTCATTTGCTCTTTATTATCTGCACAAAGATAAAAAAGCAAAACATGTAAGATGTTGTTATCCATAATATGAATATTTTCAGAGTTAAAGGTATCTGAAGAGTAATGAATAACATCAGAGGCATCATTAAGATAACAGCAAATAGTTTCTAACAGCTAATGTACAATTCAAAGATCTTCAGATTTTTGATAAAGACATCCATGAAGGGACAGAACTGGAATCAAGGCAGTGGAATTCCCTCGGTAATTGACTGCCACAGCTGGGGTAATAATCCTTAGCAGGTTGGTGGAAATTACAATGTGAAAACGATGGTGGTGTTCATAAGCAGCAGCAGCAGTTGTTAACATTGACAGATGCCTTGGCGGGCACTGTTCTACATGCTTTATATTACAGATCTAATGACACCTCACTCTACCCGATGAGGTATGTACTATTATCAACCCCATTATACAGATAAGGACACAGAGGCAGTAAGAAATTAAGTCACTTGCCCAAAGTTATCAAGCTAGTAAGTAGCAAATTTGGATTCTAATTTAGGAAGCCTCATTCCAGATTCTATGCTTTCATCACCTATTACACATAAAATGAAGTCCTGTTCCCACCTTGAGCACCCCCTGGAAGAGATACAGGGAAGGGTGCAGTTCAATCAGGCATGTATCTACTATTATTGAGAGGGTAACTTTGCACTTTTAGTGAAATAAATACCATTGGAGCCTATTAAAAGCTTTTTCCAGCTTTTTCATTCTTTTTTTAAACTGAAGTTTTTGGTACTCTCTGAACTATGAGGAATAAGGAGATAATCAAAGAGGGGGCTAGGAAAATTTTAGAATTTTATTGGTGGTTGTTCATTAGTGGTGATGGTTATTTTTTCTGAAATAACTTTTTACAATGTTCATTAAAGAAGGGCAAGAAATGAAAGGCAAATTTAGGAAAAGGGGATTCTATTCAGACCAAGAGAAATAATTACTAGGATGGTTTTTGACACCTTCTAGTTTTGGATGTTTGAAGCAAGTCTTATTGAGAACACTATAGCAAGGAGAATGATACACAGGTAATGGCGGCTTTCTGCTGTGTCTGATTTGCTCATATGCAATCAGCACAGCCCAATGACCATTCACAATAATAGATATTTACTAATGAAATATGAGTATGACACTAAGCAAACTAGTTATGATGCTAAAATAATGAGAAATAACATGGTTTTCAACAAATATTAAATGGTATCATTGCCTTCTTAATCTACTCCTGCAAGGTTTTATTTTCAGGTACACTCACGGGTTCCACCGCTGTCTTTCAGAATCCCCGTAACCTACACTGATGTCCTGTCTTCACATTGTTCTCATTATTGATAGGCCTTTTGCCTCAGTGAAGGCTCTCCCTTTAGCTTAGCTTGTGCAGAAACCTGTTCTAATTAAAATTGGTCTACAGAGCTCTCCACACTCCTGCCAACCATCAGGTTCTCAGTGGTCGGTGACCAACCCACTTGTGCAGTGGCAACTATCCCCACGAACACACTTCTTACTTCAGGTAAAGATGCTGCCCAGTGAGTTCAGATACACTCTATGACTGAGCAATGGAGACAAGGTCCCAGAAGTCTGTCCTCTTCAGAACTGTTACCCATCACTCTTTCAAACACTGCTGCCTTTTGGAGTAAAGATCATGCACTTCCCCCATTAATTTACTTTTTATGATATAAGGAGTAATACACAATGATAAAAAAAATACACTGAGGTTTTATGTGGCCTCAAATACTTATTTTTCTACCCTTAAGTTTTACAATCTAAAATATTGTTAGTGTTTCACTTGCATGAAATTGTACTTCAGGTAAGTAGTTAATTTTAACCTTAGGTTGTATTATTGCAATAAAAAATTGCTAGTATTACTCTAGCAAAAGAGTATCTATAGTATTTTTATTATATTCAACAACTTAAAAATCTAAAACTAATGTCCTATGTGTACTACTCACCAGGATGCCCGAGATTATTTAATTCATCTAAAATGGAATAAGAGAAAATAGATTAAGTAATACAATTGCCAATTTAGCACAAATAAGACTAATCAAAGTAGTAATTTTTCAGCCATTAAATCATGTTACAATGCTTTATCAGTTTAGAACTTTTCAAATTAAATGAAGAAGCCATGCAAATGCTGAATAAGACTACTGTTGTGCATATCATTTAGGACTTCTAAGCTATTAATGCTTTCCATTAAATGACAAAAGACTAAGATCACTTATAATTTGTTGAAAGTTTTAGATATACTGGCCAATTATGGTACAAAAACAGTCAAGAGACAGGTTTGTCTGTAGCCCCAACTATAAACTTCTTTAAACTAATTAACAACCTCAAGTGATCTTTTAAAAAAAATAAGCAAGTATCTATGACATTATAGCTATCTGATTTTTTTTTCAGAAATGGGGTTTTGCTATGTTGCCCAGGCTGGGCATAAACTCCTATGCAAGTGACCCTCCTGCCTGAGCCTTCTGAGTAGCTGGGACTAAAGATGTGAGCCACCATTCCCGTTTATTTTTTTTCCTTCATGAATTTAATGAAGATAAAAAGTTAACATTTAACAGTAAATTACAAATGTTACACTATCCCTAAGATATTACACAGGAACTTTATTCTTATATGACACATAAAATCAATGAAGGAGGGTATCAACCAGTGCATGAGAGAGTGCAATTTCTTTTGCCTTCAATCTTACAGACTAGACTCATTTCCAGTTACTTGGGTCAGCAGCACCTTATTCTTCCATCCCTCCTTACCAAGGCTGTTTCAGACATTTATAATACAGCTAGAGTCTTGTCCTTCTTGGCGTCTGCCTCCTCTGACCTCCTGAATGACTGTTTAAAATTTGTATACATGTATTCACCATTATAGTTAATCATACAGAATAGTTTCACTGCCCTAAAAAATATCCACCTATTCAACCCCCACCCCTGATCCTGACACATAATATTTGTGCATATTTATACGCTGTATGTGAAATTTTGACACATGCATACAATGTGTAATATTAAATCAGGGTATTCAGGATATCCATCACCTCAAACTTTTATCATTTCTTTGTACTGAGAACATTTCGACTCTCCTCTTCCAGTTGTTTTGAAATATACAATAAATGATTGTTAACTATATTTACCCTACGGTGCTATCAAACACTAGAACTTATTCCTTCTATCTAACTGTAGGTTTGTTTAACTTATATCCCAAGAGTAACTATTGACTACCCTTCTCTTCATCCTCTCCCACCTTCCCAGCCTCTAGTAACCATCATTCATTCTACTCTCTAACCTCCATGAGATCAACTTCTTTTTCTTTTTTTTTTTAATTGGGGGAAAACTACAAAGCATTTACAGTACAATGTTTACAGTCACCATTTGTAGTGAGCTGATTTCCCAAAATATATTACCACTCAAGTTGACTTATCTTGTTACATTCAAAAATCTACTCTGTC
>CAUYMX010094015.1:0-14377 GCA_963573855.1 Lepilemur septentrionalis | reverse complement strand
AAGTACACTAGTGGTGTGGTCTGTCCTTAGGAGAATGTGCCTAGAGAAGAAGCTGGCCCAGGCCCAGGAAGCAGGCTTCAGAAGGGGAATGTGGACTCTGGATGGGAACATCCATTGGCCTTGTGGATTCCTTACACCAGGAGAGATTCAGCCACAGTGGACCAGAGTGGGGCCCTCTAGAACATGGGACCCGAGGCAGAGGGCATAATTGGTGAAATAAGATAGCTTGGATGAAAGATGCAACCAACAGTAAGGAAATCACTGAAGAGGTCATGAAAGCCCCAGTAAGATGGTGGACCAGGAAAGGAGAGGAAAGGCGAGACAAAGAGATACCTAGGAAGCAGAATGTGATCAGACAAGTAGAAAGCAGAAACCAGGGCCTCAGCAAACTCTGCCTGGCTTCCCAGGAGAGTCCCGGGCCCTGGGTGTAGCCCCTGACCAGACCACCCACACTTCTCTACTCGGCCTGTGACATCTTAGAATGTAAACTCCTTTTTGCCTAAGCTATTTGGAGTAAGTTACAGTTACTTAAAAAAAATAAAGTCTTGACAAAATACTACTTAGTGGCAAAGGAAACTAAAGTTTACCCAGAGAGAGAAACAGTAGAGGAATAAAAAGGCTAAATACAGAGGACTGGGAAAGACATAAACTTAGGATGTGGAAAAAAAGAACCAAAGAAAGAGTTGTCACAGAAGTAAGTGTAGAACTAGCTCGCTAGGGTAACCATTTAAGAAACAGGGGCTGGTCAGGTGGAAGATGAGGCCTGAGAAAAGGCCACTGGACCTGGTGACTAAAAGGTCACTGCTGGCCTTGAGAAAGCACAGCTAGAGACAGTGTTGGCAAATGGACGCAGCTGGCTGTGCCGGGGAGACGAGCAGCAGCTGTTCACACAGGGCCGGAGGCTTTCTCCTCCCCGCACATCGGCAGTGGGTGTGACTGCCCTGCCTGTTCTGCCACCTCCTTCCACTGAGCTGCTGGTGCACCCTGGGACCCTCGGGGCCAGGGCAGGTTCACAGTGTGTTAGAGAACAGGGAGTGAGGTGCCACGATCCTGGATGGGACTTGAGGACGGAGTCACTGGAAAAAGCAACCAATCAAAGAACCCCTGGGTTTTGGGGGATCCCCAGTCTTTACCTAAAACTCTTGGGATCTCCTCTTCTTATTCTGCATTATCTTAGGTCAGTTAAGGACAAATCCCAGCCTAGGTAGGTAACAACCTCTGCTGCCTGCTGCCTGCCAAGGTGAACCAGCTTCCCAGCTTCCTCATCTTGTCTCAAAGTGTGTGTGCATGCTGGGTAGGCTGGAGGGGAGGACCCCATACAGAATCTTTCTCCCAAGTCTCAGCAGTTCAACAGTAACAACAAATAAATAAGAACAACTTTTTATTTAAGGATGCCTATCTATGGTTCCCTATTAATATAGCTGACAACAGGAGGACCCAGGCTGTGAAGGCTGCAGAGCATTTGCAAGGGAAACAGTCTGCTTTTAGCTGGAGAAAATGAGCCACGGGACAGCCTGTGCCCAATTTCCCCACTGTGATGGCTGCTCGGAGACAGGCAAAGAAGACAGAATTTCACAAGTGTGAGGTGTGACCCTCATGAGAGACCAGCTGCTTAGACTGGCTTCCTCTCCTGTGAACCCCGCCCCACCTCACCCATCAACCACAGTTTCCAACCTGGGTGATCTCCAGAGGGGGTGACCCCACCACACCCCCTGCCAAGGGTGAAAGGGAGGACAGAGTCCACTGGCTGGTCCTTCCTGCAAAGGTTGGTTATGAGAAGGGAACGTTGTCAACAGCTTCTCCCCTGCCCTGACTCCGCAGCGTGCACAGCAGAAGCTGCAGACCCTCCCACCGTGCGCGCCACGGAGCAGTGAAAAATAACCGCTCGGTGGAAAACTGGGAGAGTCCTGATCTTTTCCCTTTGATTTTTCCCCTTTTTTGATTCAAATATCTGTAGCTCCTGGGTATTAGAGTCCCTTTCAACTTCCTTTGTGAGGCCGTTTCCTGAGGTCCTTCCTCTCTTCACAGGAGGCAGAAGTTTTTTTAACCTGCAAATGAAAACTGCTTCTCTCCTCTGGGGACCTAAAGGGAGTTTACTACATGACATAATATTTTCACATTTTTCACTCTATCTTCTTAATTGCTTTGTGGAGCAGGTATTATTGTTATCTCCATTCCACAAGAGAGTAACAGATGTTTTGAAAGGTCCAGTGACTTACCCACAGTTACTGAGTTTGTAAGTCCTGCAGCTGAGAATTGAACTTCTGCCTCCTGACTCTAGAGTCTGTGTCAGGCTAACAAATTCAAAAGCGGGAGGTGGCCCGGGTGTGAGTGTGGTGTGGGTGGCAGAATCTCAAATTGCTGTCTTTGCCTTTTTTTAGGGAGCCAAGACATTGGGAAAAGAAAAACACATACTTCAACAAGAAAGGAAAAAAAATATACTGACCCTTAGAGCAATGGCTTTAAACTTCTAAAAATGTGACCCATAGTAAAAAACACATTTTATATCTTGACCTAGTAAATCACACACACACAATGTAACTCGACCAAAAGTTTTACCAAGAATGATGCACTCTGATATATTTTGTTCTACTCCACTGCATTCTTTTTTTTCTTTTAATGATGGTTTTGACCCATGAAATTGATTTTATTACTGACAATTGCAAAATGCTGCCTTAAAGCATAAACTACTCATTCAGAGACAAGCTCTGAATACTACACTGGTAGAAAATGCCAATTTGTACAGTGCTGAACACACAGTAGGTGTTTAGGAAATATTTGTCAAGCTTCTGTATGTTTAAGGAACTAATAATCCACAAGTTAAATAACTTGTTCTGGAAACTCTCCAGTTTGCTTTATGCAGAAAAAATAATCCTAATTCCAAATTCCCACCAACAGATCATTCACACTCAAAAAACTGTAAGTTGATCTCTGCTGTGAATATCGACTTGAAATTCTAAAATATTAGCAAATAGATTTTATTCAGCAAGCATGAGTTAAGTATCTGCCTTGTGCGGTGCACTGTCCTAGGGGCTAGAGATACAGAAACAATGAGACCCAGTCCCTGTCCTCAAGGAGCTTCGGGGTGGTGGGGGGCTGAGCAGTGAAGCCATAATTACAATGCGGTGTGATGAAGGTGGCACAGGCCGCCAGAAAGTAGAAGGAAGTTATCTACCCAACCTAGAGGGGATAAAGATGGTTTCCTTGGAGTCACCTGAGCCTATACTTGAAAGAAAAATGGTAGTTAGATGGGAAGATAAATGGAGGAGAGCTGTTTCAGGCAAAGGGGACAGCGTAAGCAAAGCTGTGGCAGTTACAGTTGATTTTTTTACCCTGTAACCAATCCCCCCATGTTCCTTGCTGGCAGCACACCAATTATTTTGAGGGGACATGGAGAAGGAGTTTTGTCTATTACTCTGTATAGCTTAGGGGGAAATCCTGATGACCAAGAGCCAATCATGACAGTCCAAGGATCCTTGCCAGTTATTGGTTTAGCAATAGGCGTAAGACCCAGGTCTGGCCAATGAGATTTGAGGGAAGATCTTCTGGAGATAGGCTTTGGAAAAGGGTTCCTGGTTCTTAAAAAAAGACACATGGTAAGAAACATCTTTTTCTTCTACTAGATGCTTTATTGTGTTAATGGGATACCTGTCTGTGATGCAGCCACTTGTGACCATGAGGTAATCTAGCTGGAGCATGGCAAAGCAGAAAGACAGACCAATGTCCTCAATGACTTTGATGAGCCCCTGAATTAACCAACCCTAGAACTACTCCATCCCAAGACATGAGGTAGTGTAAGCTAATAGATTTTCCTTACTGTAAAAGTCAGTTGAGTCAGGGTTATATGTTACTTGCTGTCAAAATTAACCCAAAACTGATGCAAAAGCTATGGAGCTAGAAAAGGCATGTTCTGGGTAAGGCAAAAATTGAGATGCAAAGGCTAAATCATACTATGCTACAAACTTTAGCTTTAAAATACAATGCAAATGGCTGTTAAACATATGAAAAACTCAACTTCATTCTTAAAGATAAATGTGCTTTAAAACTACAATGAGATGTCATATTTCCACCTCTAAATTGACAAAGATCAAAAAGCTTGACAATATCCAATATCATCGAAAGGAAACCAGCACACTCATTTGCTGCTGATGGGACTATAAATGGGATAAAGTTATGGCAGGCAATCTGGCAATAACTTTCAAACCTAAAAATGCACTTGACTCAACTACTCTACTTTTAGGTATTTATCTGACAAATATGCCTCCCTGTATGCAAAATTACATTCATAAAGCTGCTAGTTACAGCATTGTTTGGAAAAGCAAATTGGCTAAAAACTACCCAATTGTCCATCAGTAAGGAACTAATAAATAAATTGTCATATTTATATTGAATTATATGCAGCCATTAAGAAAAATGAAAGAATGCTCTATCTATGACATGGAAATATCAAAAAATCTTGTTAATCAAGAAAAGCAATATGCAGAATCGTACAGAATGCCATGCAACTATTTGTGTTTGCATAGGTAGAGGAAAGGATACTTGAAAATGTATAAACCATGTCCGGATGATACACAAGAAACATAACATCAGCTGCCCTAAAGAGGGGAATTAAGTGGATGGAAGTCAGCGGAGGAAAGGAGACTGACTTTCATTGTATACCGCTTCGTACCTTCTGAATTTTGTGCTGTGTGCATATATTAGCTATTCAAAATGATTCATTAATAGAAGGAGAGGTTAGTCCTCCAAATCAAATACCTTAATTGAGAATATCACAAAATATTAATCTCAAAAAATTTGTTTTTTTATAAATGTAAAAACAGCATTTAATATTCAACATACATTCATTTTTAAATGTATATAAAGATATAATGAGTCTTTTTATTTTTTTGTTTTTTTTATTCCTAGACCCCAGCCTTGAGTTCAGAGTCTTTTTAACATAGTAAAGACTAACTAATAATGGACAGCATATTAAATGATGAGTTTATAGAAGTCGTTGTCAATCCTTAAAGGTCGCAATAAGTTGCCTCCCAGAAAACTGGAAGTGAAGTTGATCTCAAAATTAAAATTATTAAGATCCCCACACCACATATGTGACTATCTATATATGTGGAGGCAAATCTAGATGTTGTAATTTGTGCCTGATGAGATTAAGAAGAGCCAGCATTCTAGTCCAGGCACTCCAGGAGTAATTTCAGGGAGGCAGAAGAAGAATGCAATAATAGTGCAGTAAACAGAAACTTGAACCCTATTTGGAAAAAGACCTAATGCACATGAGGGAATTAAGCAGCCAGGCAAAAATGCCAGTGCCCCCTAAACACTGCTAATGGGGAGATTTCTTTGCTAAGCAGACTTCCATGTGTATTTCCAGCCTTGGACAGCGATAACCTGCCTTAGCTAAGAGACACTTCTTGAGTGAGCTAAGAGCTCACTCCTTGGTCTGATTTCAAGCTTCCTAAGCAACTCTTGATAATCTGGTATCTTTGAGGTTTGTCTAAGGAAAGAACATGTAATGGTCAGGCTGAATTGAGCATTGTGATCCACTTAAAGATTGTATTTTAATTGTAAACTGCTAAACTTTGAAGTCCCATTCCAGCTCTAGAGCATCTCCCCCAATCCCCACCACCACCTCCCACTCTAGAATCAGCTAAGGTCCCAGTTGCAACTGCATTGCAGGCCAGCTTGTTACAGGTGTGTCTTCTATAAAAACCTTCTGCAGACAACTCTCCAGCTCAGAGTCTGTTTCTACGGCACCCAGTCTAAGAGACTATGTGTGTATACAAACATACATACATATATACATACGCTTCTTTATAAAGAAAAGTACAAAACTTTCCACTTTGTCTGAAAAGATGTGAATGAATGGAAAAATAGAAGTTCCTGGATGGGAAGCCTAAATATTATATAAACATGTGCTTCCTACTATTTAAGTTATAGATTTAGCAGAATCTTGGTAAAAATCCCAGAAGGATGTTTTTAAACATACGACAAAAGAAAGGAGGAAAAGGAAAATTCTAAACAGACAAGAAAGAAAACGTGTTGAGGAGGGTGAACAAAATCCATCAAAGGTGAAAACCTATAAAACAAAAAAAATAAAGTATTAAAATCTTGATGTAAGAATAGATAGGACAGATTGGCTGGGCACAGTGGCTCATGCCTGTAATCCCAGCAATTTGGAAAGCTGAGGCAGGAGGATCACTTGAGGCTAGGAGTTCAAGACCAGCCTGGGTAACAAACAGAGACACCATTAAAAAATTAGCCAGGTGTGGTGGTACACACATGCAGTCCCAGCTGTTCAGGAGGCTGAGGCAGGAGGGTCTCTAGAGCGCAGGAGTTTGAGGTTGTAACGTTATGATTGTGCCACTGCACTCCAGCCTGGGCGTCAGAGCAAGACTCTGTCTCTAAAAAAAAATAATAATAATAATAGACAGATTTCTGGAATATAATAGAAAGATCAGAAATACATCCTAATTTTCATAAGAATTTTAGTTCATGATGAAGCTATCACAATACAATGAAATAACATAGATTTTTCGATAAATGGTAGAGGTATAGCTGATCAGCAATTTGGGAGGAATGGAAGAATTCAGACCCACAGCTTTTTAAAATTTTAAATATATATATTTTTTTATTTTTAAAGAGACAGAGTCTCATTATATTGCCCAGGGTGGTCTCAAACTCCTGGCCTCAAGTGATCCCTCACTTCAGCCTTCTGAGTAACTTGGACTACAGCCATGAGCCACCACACCCAGCTAGACCCACACCTTATACTATACTCTAAAATTAATTCCATTTGATTTGAAGACTTAAATATATTTAAAACTATGAAGTCCAGAAGAAAATAGGATTTCATATTCATCAAAACACTACTGGGAAGGTGACTCCATACTTAGCAGCAATAATATTACTACAGAGAAAATATACTTGATTACATAAACATTTTTAAAAGAAATTTTATATGCAAATTATCACCAAAATGAAGGACAAACAATATACTAGAAGACATATTTACAACAAACGTGACCAAAAAAGATTAATATCATTATCTCAAGAACTCACACAAGTTGATAAGAATCTCATTAAGACTTTAGCTAATGGGGGTAAGGGCAATGTACATAACCTTAACATTTGTACCTCCATAATATGCTGAAATAAAAATAAAAAAATAAATAAATAAAAGACTTTAGCTAATAACTGAACAAAAACTCCTAACAAAACGAATCACAAAAGAACAAATACTAGTAAACACATGAAAAACATTAGATTTTGCTAGTTACCAAAGAGAAGCAGATTAAAAGAAGCATTTCTTTCACTGAATTAACTAAATTAACTTTATTAAATTAACTCTTTTCCCTTTGACCTAATAAATATCTTTTAGAGAATGAATCCAGAGCGGAGCAGCAGAAGCAGGAGACCACTGCTAAACCATACAGTTTTGTCCTGACGTGGCTTCCGTGAATCAGGCCTCCCTGGGCCCTAGCCCTGTGCCTATGCTGCCCGATACAGCAACCACTGTCCATGCGCACCCATCTTTCCTCCACGAGCTAATAAACTCCATAAGCGGTACCCTGTCTACCTTGTTCTCCGCAGTATCCTAGATCTTAGAACAATGCCTGGTGCTTAGCAGGGTTTTAATGAGTATTTATTGAATGACTTTATGAACGAATGTCAAATTATTCCACCAACCTTCCCCAAATGTGATTTTTCTTGTCTCAAAGAAAATCTTGCCTCAGAGTGGTTTGCTTTTGCTGTGTCTTCCCACCTAGAGTCTTTATTGCCTATCTAAAATGATGTACTTTCCACTTCAGATATTATACAAACCACCCAACTCAAAAGCATTTCATAATAAGGAGATTTTATAAATCTCACATGGGAAGTCGAGAAGTGGTGCAGTTCCAGGGTTGGGTAATTGAATGGTTCGGCGATGTCCTCAAGGAACCATCCTTTTTCCATCTTTTCCTTCTGCTGCCCTCCACATGCCAGCTGTTGTCTTAACTTCCCATTTATGTTTGTGAGACGGCAACAGCAGTTTAAGCACTATGTCCTTACACAACATCTCAAGTCTAGAGCATCTTGCTTTTTTAAAAAAACTTAAGAGATTTTCCCAGAAGTCTTTTCTTCAGAGTTCATTTGTTTTTCTTTCTTTCTTTCTTTCTTTCTTTTTTTTTTGAGACAGAGTCTTGCTCTGTTGCCCAGGCTAAAGTACAGTAGCATCATCATAGCTCACTGCAACCTGAAACTCCTGGGCTCAAGCCATCCTCCTGTCTCACCCCCCTGAATAGCTGGGACTACAGGCGTGTGCCACCACGTCTGGCTAATTTTTTCTATTTTGGGTAGAGACAAGGTCTCAAGTCTTGCTCAGGCTGGTCTCAAGCTCCTGACCTCAAGTGATCCTCTGGCCTCGGCCTCCCAGAGTGCTTGGATTACAGGCGTAAACCACCGAGTCTGGCCCAGAGTTCATTTTGCTGTTCCATTGTCCAGAACTAACAGTACAGGCCCATTCTTAAACCAGCCCATTTCTAAACCAATTACTGGCAAGAGCACAGAATTTCCATGATTGGTCTAATGAATCAAGACACAGCTCCCTTGGGCTGGCTGAGTCCCCTGTCCCAGGTCCCCTGGAGTAGAGGCTGCTAAAACTTAACAAAGGAATGAAATTGAGGTAGGGGGCTGAGGTCAGGGGACAAAAGAGTCTCAGAATAAGCTACTAAGAGTTTTTACAAGCCACAAAATCCTACTAGTTTTTCAAAGTGCAAATCTCAGGTCTTTCATTAATCCTGCCCTGATTATCTTAAACAGAAGTAGCCACTCCCTCCTGTGGATTTAAAACCTTGGGTTCAGGCCAAAAATCAGTCATTCCTGATTTCTCTCTTTATATCATAACTCATAACCCTGTACCTTATCTTCTCTACCTTCAAAGTATATTCAGAATCCAATGTCTTCTCACCGCCCTCAGTGCTGTCACTCTGGTCTAAACCATCACCTTCATCATTTCATACCTGATTATTGCAGCACCCTCCTCACTGGCCTTGGGCGTCTCCTCTTTTACTCCTAGAGTCAGCCCTCATACAGTGAGGCTTCCAAGATAAGTTCTATAATGTCACTGCTCTGCTGAAAACCCTCTAATAGCTTCAGAATAAAGTTCAAAGTCCTTACCACTGCCTGTAGGGCCGTCTGTGATCTGTCACCTCTGTGACCTCATCTGCCCACACCCTCTTGCTCACCACCCTCCAGCCACACTCTCCTGTTTGTTCTTAGAACACACCAAGCACACGCCCTCCTCAAGGCCTTTGTACTTGCCATTCACCTTGCTTGGTAAATTCCTCCAGAGACCCAGATGACTTGCTCCCTCTTTCTTCAGATTTTGACTCAAATGCCTCCTTACCTGAGAGGTCTTCCCATCTAAAAAAACCACCTTCCCTCAACGCTATCACGCTACCCTCCTCGGTCTGCTTCATTTTCCTTCGAAGCGCTTGTCACAAGTTGATGTATTATATATGTATTTGCTCACACTCTGTCTTGTCTCATTAGAACAGAAGATCCATGAAGCCAGGGGTTTTATAGTTTTTGTTCAGTGGTTTAGCCTCAGTGCTTACAACAAAATATAGCACATAATGAGTGCTCGATATATTAATATATTTGTTGAATAACTGCACATTCCTTTAACCTTTGTTATCTGGTTCATCTGGTGTGGTCTCAAGCTGTTATCTGTGCATGTGCACACATCCTGTCTCTTCAAGAACACAGGCTTCTTAAAGTCCAGAGCTGAGTCTTACAGCACAGTGCCTTGCGTAAAGAGGGACTCAGAGGTTTACACTGTTGGCAGTTGGAGGGAAGATACATTAGGGCAATAGCAGCTGTTTCCCTGTTATCTAACCCATTTTTGGCAGGACCCTGAGAAGCCGAAGTACAGGACAAGACAGCACATCTAGGAGAGGGTGTGGGGTTTAGTGTTCTGCCGCAGAAGAGGAGCCACTGTACAGTTAAACCTGAGCAAGAGAAGGGAGGTATCTCTGGGATACTAAAAGGAGAATATAGGGGCACCTTTCCTACCCAGTTTCCCTCACAACTGATCTTTCCAAGTTTGTTTACAATCTGGCAGTTCTTTGCAACTGAATAGGGCCTCACTCTCTTTAATTGGTGGCAAAGGTCAGTACTTAACAGATACTAAACAGAAGAGCAAAGTCTAGCGTGGCTGAGGTCACGTGGAGCAGTGCTGAAATTTAGGAGGAAAACTCCGACTTACTCCAGGTCCCACCCCTTCCCAGTCCCCAGCAAGGGCGTCCGAGCCCCAGGGGAGCGGGTCCTGTTAGCTCCTGCTCTGGTCTCTGCACAGACAAATTCTAGCAGCCAGGACATTTCCCAGGCTCAAGCGAACCAGGCCACTTTCAAATGTCGATAGCATTATACTTGCCAGAGGAGAAAGGGACAAATGAGGAGACTGAAGACAGTGCTTTAAGCAGCAGAAGAAAAAGATATCATTGAACGTGCGCTAAGCCGAAAAAGCCAATGCCAGGAATAACTGCGAGCATTGTTTGAAGCCAAGTCTGCGCAGAAGAGACCCAGGTGTGGGAGGAGACAGGCGCTGAGGTGGTCTGAGGACGCAGAGCAACCGCCCCAGGGGGCGGGGCGGGAGGCGAGGACGTATTTTAAGCAACCTTAAAAGACTCGTTTTAGCATTCCGCAGGAAATGAAAAGCAGATGTGTTGGTTTGGAGCTTGTTTACGTATTATTGGCCTCCGTGAAGCATCCAGGACAGAGTTAGGACTAGAGAGAAGGGGTATTTTAGGCAACCACTGACACCCTCCTCTCTGAGAGAGCGGGGTCCTTCGTCACTGGATCATCTGCCCCTTGAGAAGCAGGCGCTTTGGCTGAGGGACCGTCATTGGCCAGGTCCAGGCAGGTCTGGCTAGAATAAACAGTTATTTGATATACAGTAGACCTGTTTGCACCTTTTTAAGGGACCCAAGGGTTACTACACCTTCTCTCTTGCCTTTTTGTCACACCCATTGGGCAGAGAAGCAAAAATAGAAGCCTGGACATTGGGAGGATAATAGAATGGTTCACGCCAGAGGTCCCGAGGTTTGCACAAGGCTTGTTCGAACACAGATTA
Organism: Lepilemur septentrionalis; assembly: GCA_963573855.1. NCBI lineage: Eukaryota > Metazoa > Chordata > Mammalia > Primates > Lepilemuridae > Lepilemur > Lepilemur septentrionalis. Next base: position 3,267 of record CAUYMX010094015.1, on the reverse strand, counting down.
CTGAGCTGGGATGGAGCCCAGTGGCTACACATTGGAATCACCTGGAGATTAAAATATACTGATGGCTGGGCCCTCCTCCCAGGATTCTGATATTAATTCATCTTGGGTGTGACTTGGGAATTGTTTAAAGATCTCCAGATAGTTCTAAGGTGCAACCAAGGTTAAGAACCATTGAGCTATTTCTCTTTTACCTGCTATCATCATTACATCCCCTGCTTAATTCCAATTTACCTTTGTAACATGTTCTCTAGGTGGTTAGGCCCACAGGAGACCATGGGATCCAAATTAGGCATAAACCTAGATTTGCAAAAGAGACTTAAAGAATATTGTTGCCTGAGACAAAAACTATCAAAAAATCAATGTAAATGCAGGCAATCACCCTTTTTTCTAATGTGTCTAGGAAATGGTTCTCCTAAAAGATAATTCTAAATTGCTGCTAAGAGGCAACAAAAGTAGCAATTTCAATCTTTAACACTTATTAAGCACTTATTATATGCCAAGTACTCTTCCAAGTGCTTTCATTTTAAATTTGTTTAATTCCCACAACACCTCAATGGTGTTAGAACTGTTATTATCCCCCATTTAACATGAAGAAACCAAGGTACTGGGAGATGACGTAATTTGTCCAAAACCACACAATCAATTGGCAAAGCAGGCTCTCAAACTTTGGTGTGCACCTGACATACCTAGAGAGACTGTTCAAAATACAAATGACCAAGCTCCATCTCAGACCAATTAGATCAGGGTCTCCTGGGGTGAATCTTTATTATAATTATTTTTAACAAATTCCCTGGAGAGTCAGTTATTGTCCAAGATATGAGACCACTGTTGGGATTTAAAATGAAGGCTTTAGAATTACATTATCCTAGGTTCAGTTCTTTCTCTATCATTTATAACTGGAATCTTTGAACAAGTTACCTGTCCTCTCTCTGAGCTTCCATGTCTTCATCTGTAAATGGGAATAATTGTACTTAATTCCTGGGATTGTTCTGAGGTTTACAGGGGCCTAAGGCACTTAGCACAAAGGCAGGAACATTGCAAGGACAGAAGGACATTCTGAGACATTAACCAGGTCTTCCCTTCTATTTGACGGTAGAAGGGAAGACTACGTACTTCACTGCAACCTTCTGCTCTGCAGTCCCAGGCATGCCCTGCCCCAGGGAAAAGTAGGGTTGTCACAGCTGGAATGCTATGAAAAAGAAAGTCCTTAGCTTTTGAGATTCAGTGGTATTACTGAACATAAGACCTAGACTTGGGAGAAAAGGCTTTTTGAGCATTCAGAAACTATTTGGGCCTAACTGGTTATTTTGGACCAAATATGACGGGTCCAAAAGAACTCTTCCCTTCTCCTCTATGCAGGATTGCCAGCCTCAGAAACTATAGTAGGGTTACCTGGACTGGAGGGAGGTATGGTCTCCAAGAAAGGCCCAGCCTCTGTCATCTTCCCAGGGTGAATTCCTTTAGCAAAGAAGGAATTCTGGCTGGAGGGTACAACACAAGATAAGCTTTGAGGAAACTAAGAATAGAGGAGACTTGTGTCTGCTTCCTAGGTAGGGAGGGTAGCTGACCCCACAGACGTGCATATGCCACAGTGCTATGGGGTCTACAGGGCAGAGATGGTTGTTTGGGTGATAGAGGAAGAGCACTCAATGACAGCCTTGTTTGCTATGGCCCCAGAGTGGTGCTGGAGAGTAGCTGGACCCTCCTTATACCCTGAGAAGGGCTCAGAAGTTAGCTGAGAGAGAGAACAGGCAGCCCAAAGGAGTCGTGCCATGGAGGGACAACCCTGGATGGCAGGACGGGCTGAGCAAACCAGATGGGCTTGCAGCCACTTTAGAGGACAACACGGGGCCATGCTGCATACCTCTGGGTGCCAGCGCAGAGGGATCCCATAATCAAAGACAATATGGAGCAGTTACCCATCCCGGGAGCTACCAGCAGAGCACATGGTGTTATATCAGTGCCCCTTTCCCCCCTGCTACAATTGAGATTCCATCTAAAGGAGGGCAATGGAGAGAGTATGAGTGTGAATTTACCTCTTTGATAGTTACTAGATTAATTTTTCTTCATCATACAGAATGAGAATCTAAGATAAAAATTATGTTCTGTTTTAGAAAATCAAAGATATATTCATGCACATCTGAAACTATCTTATAAAATTAAAGCCTGCTAATTATTAAGGCTACAAAGATTTCTAAAACTCAGTAAGACGTAGAGTGACTCCCTAAAAAGTAGCACAGCAATCAATACAAAATGGATTTAATCAGCAGATATCTTAGAAATGGCAGTGTGTCTCTAATGAGTTTTAAATAACTTACATAAAAAAATTAAAATTAGATATTAAAAAAGGGGAGTAGAAGACCAGCATTATTGCAATGTTATCTGGGGGAGAGAGACACTGTGTCTGTGAGCCTGGACTGTTATTCCAGGTTCTGCGTGCTCTATCCCTGCAGTCAAACACTGAGTCCCCGTGTCCTGCTGTGGCTGCTTAGCTTGCTTTATCCCAATTTGAAATTCACCAAACAATGACAAAGTTGGTTTTCCAAATACCTAAAAGAGAGAGGTACAGATAGTAGGCACAAGGGTTCTGATACGGGGAAAGGTATGCCCTGCCCTGTAGATCCACACATTGTAATTCTGGTTTATAAATAAGTCTCTGGTGAGTTAATCAAGGGAAGCCTCTTAGATAGGGCAGTCAGATTTAGCAAATAAAAATACAAATATTGGGCTGGGTGCAGTGGCTCATGCCTGTAATCCTAGCACTCTGGGAGGCTGAGGTGAGAGGATCCCCTGAGCTCAGGAGTTCGAGACCAGCCTAAGCAAGAGTGACACCCCCATCTCTACTAAAAATAGGAAAAAAAACCAGGTGTGGCAGTGTGCACCTGTACACCCAAGTAGTGCTCCCCGCTACTTGGGAGGCTGAAGCAGGAGAATCACTTAAGCCCAGGAGTATGAGGTGCAGTGAGCTATGATGGCACCACTGCACTCTAGTCATGACACACAGAGAGACTCTGTCTCAAAAAAACAAAAAATACCCAAAAATCTCCCCAAGTCTGTGTGAGACAGACCTAAACCAAAAAATTATTCATCGTTTATCTAAAATTCAAATTTTACTGGGGCCCCCTGTATTTTTTCTGTCAACCCTACTAGACCCTGCCCACTGCCAGGTAGACTGATAAAATGGGAGTCCTACATCTGCAAGGACAGAGGCCAGTTCTGGCCCCAAGGCCACCTTCTCCGACATAACGCTATCCACAGAGGGCCAAC
>CAUYMX010094014.1:0-34187 GCA_963573855.1 Lepilemur septentrionalis | reverse complement strand
CCCAGCTACTCAGGAGGCTGAGGCAAAGGATTACTTGAGCCCAGGAGTTTGAGGCTAGCCTGGGCAACATAATGAGACTGCATTTCTAAAAAACAAATAAAAAGAATGGGCCCCACTTGTACCTGCCATCAAACTGGTATTAACTGATTAACACTGTGGTGCTCAAATGGTGGGAGCGATCACTAGGGAATTGGGGGGTGGGGGGTAAACCCACGTCTGAGCAACGTGGTGGGCACTGTGGAGGGGTGGGATATGCTTGAGAAGTAGTTGGGGAGCGGAATTAGGGGTCTCAATAGGGGAAAAGAATTCCTCTAAAACTTACTTTTGTGATTAACTGTACCATCTCGGTAAATTCACTGAAAATCATTTAATTGTACACTTAAAATGGAGTAAAGGCATGACATGTATACTTCAATAAAGAAAAAATATATAACAAAGTAGATAAATAAAATAGTGATAATTTGTTACAGCAGCAATAGGAAATAAATAGGACAATATAGAACAAGCACAGATTAACAATTTTAATTAATAAATTAAAAAGTAGAGTATCTTCTACTCTCAAATCATAAAAATTGCCTAAGTTATGCTGCATAGGCAAACTGAAACAAACCTTGATAAGAGAGCATGGATCCTTATTTTTCCTTTTTAGATAACAGCATCTTTATTGAAGCAAAGTCCAACACCCAAAAGTGAGAGGGGAAGGGGAGGAAAGGGAGGATAGAAATGGGAGTGGAGAAAGAGATAAGATGGGGAAAAAAGGCAAATAAAAGAGGTCAGAGAAGAGAGGAGGGAAGGAAGAGAGAAGGGGAAGACATGGAGGGAGAAATGAGAGGGGAAGAGAGGAGACAAGAGGAAAGGACAGAGGAGAGAGATGTATTTTTTATTTGGATATTTCTGAGATGATCTCAATCATCTGTTGATCTCAATCAACTTGAGATGATTGAATCTAAATTCAAAATGATAATATAAATAGAAATAAGCCAAATATATGTATATATATTTAGAGAGAGAGAGAGCACAATTGAGATAGATAAAAGGGGGCCAGAAGGGCTAATATACTGATTTATTTATTATAAAAATTTGAATGTCATACAATGTCGATATCTAGTTCTAAATCTCCTCACTGTGTCTAAGGGACGGTTCCCAGCCTGGTTCAACCTTCTGTCCTCTTACGTTCAGCTGCTCCTCTTCTTATGTGTATGGTGGAGTACCTGCCACTTATTTCAAGATCCTTATTAGTAACCACGGGAAACTCTTGGTCTTTCTTATTTAATTCCTTACTGTGTAACTGAAATACATACTTCAAGGAGACTTGTTTCCCTCTAGTGTGCTCCAATGTGTCTGTCTACTGCTTGTCCCTTGTCCCCATGCTGGCAGTAGATGGCGCTCGCGCACTCTTCCCCCCGCCCCCGTTTCTGGCTGAGCTGCTGCACCCTGGAGCTATCTCCACATGTCTGTGTGTTTTCTATGGCCAGTTTTTGAGAAGGTGAATGCTCGCATCTATTGGGAACAGTATCTTCCAGATCAGCGTTCAAACTGAAAGCAGGTGCTTATTTGGCCGGTGCGGTGACGTTTCTGATACAGCAGCATTAAGGATTCCCTTTGCACAATTGTGCCTAACGTCCTCATCCCTGATGTCAAGTGAGCTAAGAGTTTATGTGATAAAGAAGTTTTTTATTTTGTCAAATCTTTATAATTGTTTAATTGCCCCCTTCAAATGTAATAAGTAAATAGAGAGGTAAGTCAGGCACTTTAGAACATGAAATCTAAGATGAGGCTGAATTTGATTTTCTAGCTGATTTCCTTGCCATCTTGGTACTTGTTAATAGATATATAAAGCAAGTTAGAGCTGAATGTAAAGGTGCACATCAACTTTTTTTTTAACAAATTAACTTGCTAATTGTTTATTAACAAATTAACAAGTTGATTGACTTCTTTAAATGCACTCAACTTTGCGATTAAGTTGATCCTTAAAGTATTTCTTACCAAATTATTCAAAAACTCAGAATATGTGCATTGTGCCTTACCTAGTCCACATTTCAGAGGAGAATATCTGATACACCCAATTAATGAATTTCCGTGAATTGTTTTAACCAGTTGAATCCTAAATTGACAACAAAATGGTAATTTTCAATTTAATCACAAGGTGGCAGTAGTTTATAATACTGCATACAAAACTAAAGTCCTGTGTCGCTGTTTTAAACATTCCTTTCTAGAGTATATTAACAATATTGAAAATTGTTTAATCTACCTTTCCTTTCTTATTAGGCGATGGGCCTTAGTCAGTGGCCCCCTTTCTCTTACGTTGGCAATTGAAGTTTTCTCAGTGTTGTGTGAAATACTGAGCTAGCAGTGGGCATTCCTTCCTACCCAATCCCAAGCTCTGGGCCAGTGACTCGAGAAACATTTCCATAATTTAGTGCTCAGTGATTTGAATGCCTGCTAGTCTTATGAAGTCAGTTATTCTCAATGCTTCCTGGGCCTCCCCATAATACTAAGTGCATCGGCTTATCCATTCACCTGGTTTCTAGAAAAAGACAGTGTAGGTTAGACAGTTCGATTTTAGCATAGGGCAAAACAAATAAAAAAGTAAGGGACTGGCAAAAAATTTGAGCTCTTTATGTAAGGGGAAAAAAATGCATCAATAGTTTATGTGAAAAATGGGAAATTCTAATCCAATATTTGGTGTTGGTAAAAATCAGGCAAATAATCTACCATTTATTTCTTCAATTTCTTCATCCTGAAAAGTCTTTGTATTGTATAAAAAATAAATTGCTTGTACTGAACACGTCTACTGTTGCCATTTCTACAGTAAGTTAAAAAGTACAAAGTATGTTTTTAATACTTGGACAGAAATCTTCCTTGTGTGATTTTTTTAAAGTCTCATAAATATGGGGATATAGAAATAATGAGTATGATTTTGTGTCATCTTATTTTTTAAAGCCTTTGAATGTACATCTCTTAACCTTCTGAACCAGATCCAAAACTCATGAGAATCTAATACTTCCGTAAACATCTGTAAAATGTTGATGCTCTTGAAAGAAGTATTTTCATATAAGTTCACAGACACCAGCACTTTGTGGTTGTGTTTTCTGTTTTGAAGACGTGGATGGACAGACTTATAGCAGAAAGTGTTTATGGCAGTGTTTCCCCAACTAGGAACTACTCAGAGACTCTGTGTCTGGGGTAACAAAAGATTCTTAAGTCAATGAAGAAACTGTGCTTGATTATCATAAACCTATATTTTCTGTTAAGCATCATTCTTCCTGCTCTTGACTTTTTAATTTTTGTTTTGTTTTCAAAAAGAAAAAGTAAGAACACATTTAGAAATACAACCTTCTTTCATCACACTCTCTATTATATTTCTGTTAATTCTCCCGTCCTCCTCCCAGATCCGAGTCTCCCAAGGCAAAGAGCCTGTTCACCTGCTGAGTTTGTTCAAAGACAAACCGCTCATTATTTACAAGAACGGAACATCAAAGAAAGGAGGTCAGGCACCTGCTCCCCCCACACGCCTCTTTCAAGTCCGGAGAAACCTGGCATCCATCACCAGGATTGTAGAGGTAACGTCACGCAGTCAATAAAACATGCCCTAGTTATGGACTTCCCGATGGACCTGAGCCATCAACAAATATTGGTCTTTAAAACTTGGCAAGCCCGCTGTTCACAATAAAAAACACCAAAAGCAGGAGAGTTGAGCGAAAAGCGAAACTCCAAATACCAGGCCTCTCACATTTTTCAACTGCATTGAACCCAAACAAATGAATTTGTAGAATACGGTAACAAAATCAAGCTGTCAAAGGCATGAGGCAGCTTAAGCTCTATCTTGAAAGGCCTGAGGTAGGTGGATCCGTGTGACGGTCAGATGACTGAGCACACTGGGGACATTTGAGTGGGCAGGCCCTTGTTTGCACAAGTGTAACAAATGTGGGAGGCTCGCCCCGCCACACTAGTTTAGAACCTTAACTCTAGTGGCCGAATGAGAGGTTCTGACAACAGCTGGGAAAAAAATCAAACCCCTTATCATGGTGACACAAAATAAGAAGACCTCCAGGTATAGACAAGAGCAGCTTGACCAGGTTTTTAAATGGCTGAGTGCTTTGACCTGTAGGACAATCCTGTCCCACCTTGGATCCCAGTCACCTCAGTTGCCACTGAAATCCAATCCTCCCACTTCACCCCTAAACTGCCCTGCACACTCTGCACTTTCCCAAACCTGGAGCCCTCCCCTAACACTTCCCCTTCATGCAAGCCATTCAGCAGAGACCTTAAAACAGGATCTGTCATCACACCCTCCACCCGCAATCTTTTCTCAAAACCTCCCACCCCCTTCCCCTTACTGCTCTACAGCTGTCCTCTGAGGACAATTCCTGTGCAGCCCTCTGAAGTGGATGGGGTCCCGCCGAGTGTCTTTGATTTCTCTCCTTTCATCAGCCTCTCCCTCCTCCAGCCCTCTTGTGCTGCCCTCGACTGAGCTGCTCATCCTTCCCTCTTACTCTTTGATGGCTTCAGCCATTGCCTCACTATCTCCATCACTCTGGCTTCTCGCTCCCAAACAGCCTTTTCCTTGACTCCATTTCATCTCACATCCGCGTGGTCCTGTACCCAGTTTTGCCACTGGTAGTAAATATACCTACTCAGAAATCTTTCAGTCATCTAACCTCTGACAGCCATCTCCTGCCCTTTGGCTCCTTTACCCCAGGGTGCACATTCCGGCAATTCTCCAGTTTCGTAGCTGAATCTGGGAACCCTCTGCATCCTTCACACCTTTCCTGCCCTTCTCTCTCCCCAGATGCCCAGCATCCTCTGCTCTCTGCTGATACCCTGATTCAGAGTTCACAGAGAGTATAAATATAATCACACGTGAATCACCTTATCTACTCCCCTGCAATTTTACCAACTTGTTTTCATCGGTACATACATAATCTCTTTCCCTCCTGTTTTATGAAATAAATATTAACATTTTATTTATATTTAAAAATTTATAAACATTTTATGTTAATAATTTTCATATAAATAATGAAGTGTTTTATAAGTTAATATCCATATATTATTATCCATAAATTAGCAATGAATAGTATGAAGTGATGTATCAATAAATAATTTAATAAATGTTTATTACATAGATTAACCAATACAGTTCCTATCTAAGACCAAATTCCTCCCACTGCCTCCCTGCCCCCAGCTTCTGTCTAGGATCCCCTCCTATCTTGCTTACCTGAAGATGTTCCTGGATTTCTCTCTTTCCAATGCATTTATCCCACTTCCAGTTCATCGTGATTGCAGGCAATAATCCCCTTTCTCTTCTGTCTCATCAGTTGATTCTTCTATCCTGCATCATTTACTTTGAACCACAAAGATGGCAAAAACCTCCCATCATTTCTTTAAAAACTGTCTTAACTCTGAGCTTGACCTTCTCCTACTATCACATCATTTCTCTGTCCTTAAGAGCACAAATCCTTAAAAGATTTGTCTTGAAACAAAGTCAAAAGAGTCTTCACTCACTCCCATTCTCTACTTTTTAAGCCTGTTCTCTCTAAAGCCAGTCCAGTCAGGTGGGCATTCCCACCACTCCACTGAAGTAGTTTTAATCTAGTTTGCCAGGGAGCTGCCTCGTGGCACAATCAAAGGTCACTTCTCTGATCTAATTTTTCTTAACCTCCCACCAGCATTTGCCAGAGTCGACCTTTTCTGTTTTATTGAACACTTTTTTATCTTTCACTAGGGGTCTGTAACACCATCCATATCGTGATTTCTTCCAAACCTACTGGCCACTCTTCTAGGGGCAGTTTTGCTGGGGTTTCCTCTTCTGCTTGACCTCTAAGCGCTTGAGTGCTCCAAGCCTCAGTCTTGGTCCCCTTTGTAGTGGTCTCGTTCAGTCATATAGTTTAAATGCCAGCATGTATTAATACATAGATCTCATCCAGAACATTCTGTGTGCAGATTCTGCACTATGAAGGGGGCCAATTACAACTAATTTTTTTTTAACTATCAAATTGACAGTTAAGTTCTCATCTGTGGGCATTCTCAATTGATTTCAGATGGAAAAGTCAACCAAAATATAGTATTGTTATATTCCTGATCTCTTCCCTAGTACACACTTCTTTATGAGACATCGTCAGTGGCTTGCACTGCGTCTTCTTATTTCTTTGCAGCTCTCAAACCAGCTTCCACATTCCCAACCTCTCTGAAAATGCACTAGTCAAGATCATTTTATAAGGTTTTCTGTTTTCCTCTCCTGGCAGGCTAAAGCTTTGTAAATGTTCTGTTGTGGGTCTCCCTCTTTGATCTCACCCCAATCTCGGCACAAGCCTCTTGCCACCTTCCCTCCATCATCCCAGCTCTTGCCTCTATACCAACAAGGGCACATAAGGATTAGAAATTGGAAGCCCTGAAAGCCAGGCTTTGTTTTTGTTTTTGTTTTTGTTTTTTTGAGACAGAGTCTCACTCTGTTGCCCGGGCTGTAGAGTGCCGTGGCATCAGCCTAGTTCACAGCAACCTCAAACTCCTGGGCTCAAATGATCCTTCTGCTTCAGCCTGCCGAGTAGCTGGGACTACAGGTATGCGCCACCATGACTGGCTAATTTTTTACATATATTTTTAGTTGGCCAATTAATTTCTTTCTATTTATAGTAGAGATGGGGTCTCGCTCTTGTTCAGGCTGGTCTCAAACTCCTGACCTTGAGCTATCCACTCACCTGGGCCTCCCAGAGTGCTAGGATTACAGGCGTGAGCCACCGCGCCTGGCCATCAGGCTTTGTTTTTTGTGTAATTCTTCATCAGTACTTCTGATAGATTCCTTTGAGCTTTGTCTGTTAGGTCTGATACCTTCTGGTAGAGTACCATAACCACCTCCCTGAATGGTACCCATCCTTAAGACATGTCTTTAAAACTTCCAACAGCTCTTCCTTCCTCCTCTAGTGTTCTCTCTGGGGACAGGGTCCCGACAAACCTAGTGAAATTCAACTTTCCACATAGCTGCTGCCTTCATCCTGGCAGTTCAGTGTGGTTGGCCAAGTAGCACCATTTGGCATAGCAGATCACCCCAGCCTCTTGACAGGTTTTCTTTCTTGGCCTCAAGATCACTACACTCTCTTGTTTTCTTCTTCCCTCTCGGCTGCAATGTCTCAGTCTTGGTTACTGGTTCTTCTTCCTGTCTCTGGAATCACACATCACACTCAGTTCCACAGTTATGCATAAAGTGATACACAGTGGAGTAGCAACACAATCATACGGCGGGGCAAGTTCTCACAGAGACGGACACAAAGTCACCAGATCAGAAGGTCGTAGACACAAGCCCATCCTAGGGCCTTCGTGCTCACTACCAAGCCTGAGATTCTGCACTCGCCTTGTCCCTGTTCAGAGCTGAATACCTTCAGCTTCAACCTGGGACAGAGTCTGGACCCAGCCAGACCCCTCTCACTCCTCTGTGGCCATATGGACTAGAACTGTGCTCACCTGGAGGATTCCAGACACTGTCCACAGCTTCTCAGTTGGAAGGAAGGAGTATGACAGTGCTGTGCTTTTAATTTCCTATAAATAGTCTTATAATCTAAGCTATAATTAACCTGTGCCTGAAGAATCTCTTAGTGAATGTATAGTATTATCTCTTTGCCGACATTGGACTCCAGTCCCTGTTTTATGCTATTTAGGTTTCCCTTTGATTATTTGATAAACTGTGTCTTAAGTGGAGGAGGAAAAAACTGAATACTTTTGCTTTAGTTGTGTGATTTATGAATACTACGCCCTCTTTCAAATTGTCAGTTATAGCCTATCCTGTTCTTATGGTATCTTTGAATATTATCCTTGTTACTTTCCAAAACCCTCAATCCCTATAAGTTAAGTTTGTTTAATTTTATTCTTGGAGCCTTGTGCTACTACTGTTTGAGGATACTTGAGCATTAGAGGGACACAGACCAAAGTGTTCCTACTCAAACGTTTTAAACCATATTGGTGTCCTAGGGCGGCCCTGAATTAGTTTCCTGGGATAGGACAGAAGGCTGCAAATAGTTTGTCACAGTCACAGCTTCTGGGACATATTTATTGAGGGAGCAGCAATGAATTTGAATCATTATGTTATTTTTCTTCATACTCTAGGTTGATGTTGATGCAAATTCACTGAATTCCAATGATGTTTTTGTCTTGAAACTGCCACAAAATAGTGGCTACATCTGGATGGGAAACGGTGCTAGCCAGGAGGAGGAGAAAGGAGCAGAATACGTAGCAAGTGTTCTCAAGTGCAAAACCTTAAGGATTCAAGAAGGCGAGGAACCAGGTGTGTGCTGTGGGGCCAACGACACTAACCAGAATTTATATTTGATATGATTGCTAACCAACTTTTCCGTTAACAAGTCACTTTTTGATGGCCACAGGGGGTTAAGAAACCTTCCCTTAGTTGCAAAAGTGGGTGATGGTACCAAGTATGTTTAAGTAACTTCTGGGTGAGATGTTATTTGTTAATGTAAAGCAATACCAACCATATGCTCCTAAAAATGCATGGATAACTGAACGTGTTTTTCACAGAGGAGTTCTGGAATGCCCTTGGAGGAAAAAAAGACTACCAGACCTCACCACTACTAGAAACCCAGGCTGAAGACCATCCACCTCGACTTTTCGGCTGTTCTAACAAAACTGGAAGATTCGTCGTAAGTGTCTTTAAAAATATCTTGAAATAAAAAAACAAAACAAAACAGTGAGATAGAATCTAACAACATTGGGAGAGGCATTCCCATGTTGACTGTGACACTTTCCAGACGTGTCACTGTTCTCATTCTCAGTTTCAGCTCACCTGCCAACCACGGATGACAATCTTTTCTCTAGACAGGGTAATTTTAAGGGTCAGTGATGTAATGGATATGAAAGCCTTAATATTGTAATGCACTATATAAATTGAGCTGCTCTTAAAAATATCAGCTACTTTACACCCGTGTCAGCATGCAGTAGATGCTGTATGAATATGTATGTGGTTAGATTTGCTAATTTAATAACTTCACACTTTCTGTGGGCAGCAATAGTTGTTTCTGATCAAACTGTGTAAATTTTACATGTAATTTTCCCAATTTTTACTGTGTCAACTGAATAAAAAATATGGAAATACTATGATCATTGGGCAAAATCACAGAGGAGAACTATTTATGCATCTGTAAATTAATTGGAATCAACAGGAATGTTGTATTTTATAGTCATTGACAGGTTTTGACTTCTAGGCAATAAGAAATAAAATTAGAAGTATGTGTGTAAGTATCTTACTTTCAGGCTGCTGTAACAAAAATACCATTGACTGGGAGGTTTTTTCTTTTTTTTTTTTTTTTTGAGACAGAGTCTTACTGTGTTGCCCGGGCTAGAGCGTTGTGGCGTCAGCCTAGCTCACAGCAACCTCAAACTCCTGGGCTCAAGCGATCCTTCTGCCTCAGCCTCTCGAGTAGCTGGGACTACAGGCATGCGCCACCATGCCTGGCTAATTTTTTTCTATATATTTTTAGTTGGCCAATTAATTTCTTTCTATTTTCAGTAGAGATGGGGTCTCACTCTTGCTCAGGCTGGTTTCGAACTCCTGACCTTGAGCGATCCACCTGCCTCGGCCTCCCCAAGTGCTAGGATTACAGGCACGAACCACCGTGCCGCCCTGACTGGGAGGTTTAAACAGCAAACACTTATCTGAAGGCTGGGAAGTCCAAGATCTAGGCACCAGCAGATCTGGTGTCTAGTGAGGGCCCACTTCCTAGTTTTCTTGTATCCTCACATCACCAAGAGAGCATAACAGTCCTTTTCTCTTCTGCTAAGGACACTGATAATCACATGACCATCCTCAAGACCTCATCTAAACCTATTTACCTCCCAAAGGTCCCACCTGCTACTATCATGTCATTGGGGTTAGGGCTTCAACATAGAAATTTGGGGAGGAAATAAACATGCAATCCGTAACAATACAAGAGTGATTTTATACTGGGCTCTGAAATACCTTCTTGGTCCACAGCCCTTCACCATAATTTACCAGAAAAATTCTTCTTTCTCTGTTTGACATAATAAGCTTTTCATAATTTTTCATTTAAAGAATGAATTTCTCAGCCTAGATACCACTGAAAAAAACAAACAAAAAAGAGTGAATTCCTCTTTTTTTTAAAATTTGATCTACAGATTTGGTCAACATGCTTTAGTGAATGCAAACTTCATTATTCAATACACATGTAAAAAAATTTCTTATGTTCTTTCCCAGGTTCTTTGATTACTAGAAATAAAATTTGTGATGGGCCAGGCACGGTGGCTGACGCCTGTAATCCTAGCACTCTGGGAGGCCGAGGCAGGAGGATCCGTGGAGGTCAGGAGTTGGAGACCAGCCTGAGCAAAAGTGAGACCACGTCTCTACTAAAAATAGAAATTAATTGTCCAACTAAAAAATATATATATATATAAAAATTAGCTGGGCGTGGTGGCACATGCCTGTAGTCCCAGCTACTTGGGAGGCTGAGGCAGCAGGATCGCTTGAGCCCAGGAGTCTGAGGTCGCTGTGAGCGAGGCTGACGCCACGGCATTCACTCTAGCCCGGGCGAAAGAGTGAGACTGTCTCAAAAAAAAAGAAAAAAAAAAGTTATAATAACGATCATCATCACTTGGGTACAATTTCACAAAATTTAACCTTTATAATAAACAAACACCATTTAACTTTCAGAAAAAACACACAAAAAATTTAACCTTTAGAATAATTTCATTGCTCCACTTCATAGCAAGGTCATTTCTTTTTTTTTTTTTTTTTGAGACAGAGTCTCACTCTCTTGCCCGGGCTAGAGTGAGTGCTGTGGTGTCAGCCTCGCTCACAGCAACCTCAGACTCCTGGGCTCAAGCGATCCTGCTGCCTCAGCCTCCCAAGTGGCTGGGACTACAGGCATGTGCCACCACGCCTGGCTAATTTTTTCTGTATATGTTTTTTAGTTGGCCAATTAATTTCTTTCTATTTATCGTAGAGATGGGGTCTTGCTCTTGCTCAGGCCGGTTTCGAACTCCTGACCTCGAGCGATCCTCCCGTCCCAGCCTCCCAGAGTGCTGGGATGACAGGCGTGAGCCACCGCGCCCGGCCTGGTGGAGAGTATTTTACGACTGCTTGTGTCTAAGTACAGTTGGGTGATAATTGCCACCCAAGTCCGTCACAGTGAACGTGTCTGGCTGTGTCCTCCCTAGACAATGTACGCTAATATGGGAGAGTAACACCCAGAGCCCAGTCCTCAGAGGGCAATGGCAAATAGGAGTCTAGGACTGCGTGTCACCTCTTTATTTCCACTAGCAGGAGCTGCCAAGGCCAGAATGATGCAAAGTTGCAGTCAAGTATCTAACATTTCGATATTGGGAAGCCCAGCAAAGACCAAATGCCCTACAGCAACTCCACTGATGCTAACGATTTCTGGGTATGCAAAGTCCTTGAGGGCAAGGAATACAGAGGTTTGGTTTTGTTTCTGTGTTTGATGTCGGTACACCCCTAACCAAACGTAACACCTAAGCACTCAACAAACGTTTATAGAATGAAGGGAGAGAGAGGCTCTTCTCCTCGCCAATGTCTCGTCTTCCCGAACACCGAGTTTGAAGCACTGAGTTCCTCACCATCCAGGGACTCTCCAGGCAAGAGTGGAACCAGACATGCCAACCCACACAAATAAAACACATTGTTTAGCAAACGATCCTTTCCATCGTAATCTGTCAATGGCATTTACAGGACGAGCCTGGGAGACTGTGGCATGGGCAGAAGTCACATGCGCAGTGATGGGACACAGACCAGGGCTCAGTTTCCCCAACCTGCTGTTCAGCAACCCGTCCCTATCCCAAGGCAACCGCTCAAACCGGTGTAACCTCACAGGATTTCAACACAGCTTAAAATGGGTTTCTCCGGAAAACGCCAGGGCCGAGTCTCTCTGATTCACAAAACAGCCACGTGAGAAGTTTTCCTGTGACTTCTTGATTTTATGAAGTCCTTAAATCCCAGCAGTTTACCGGTTTAGCGACATAAGGCAATGTAACATACCGCCACCCATGATCTGCTAGTAAAGATGTATTTTTCTTTTGTGAATTAAAATTTAGGACTGGAAAGTTGGGACTGATGGCAAATGTTGGTCTTTTTTTCCCCCCTCATGCTTGGTGATTAGCAAAAACATTTTAGAATATCACCCAGCCAAATTCCTCGTTTAGTAAACAACAGAGCTACAGCCCAAAAAAGGTAGGTGGTTCATTCAAAGTGAGTCCGCTAACACGGAGGCCAGTCTACCAGTTAAGCTTAATTCAAAAGAATGTCATTTGGCAATAGTTGTTCATCTGACCGACTTTCCTGCGCATTAACCGTGTATTAGGAGCTGAACTCGAGACACGAGAATCACGGGGAGCCATCCTAACCAGCCAAGTGAGGAAGCCCACACCTACATCAGCCATGGTTGTGGGAGGCATTAACTGGTGTTCTAGAAGCACGCAGGACCCCTCCTCCGAGCACTGCAAAGAAAACGACAAATTCTGCCCCGAGCTGCCCAGCCAATGCGTCACAGAGTAGTACATGCCACCAAGAGAAGCACACATGCACCTGTTTCTTTTCCATTTTTAAAAATTATTCCCGCCGGGCACGGTGGCTCACGCCTGTCATCCCGGCACTCTGGGAGGCCGAGGTGGGAGGATCGATCAAGGTCAGGAGTTTGAGGCCAGCCTGAGCAAGAGCGAGACCCCGTCTCTACTAAGAATAGAAAGAAATTAATTGGCCATCTAAATATATATATATAGAAAAAATTAGCTGGGCATGGTGGCGCAGGCCTGTCGTCCCAGCTACTCGGGAGGAGGCTGAGGCATGAGGATCGCTTGAGCCCAGGAGTTGGAGGCTGCTGTGAGCTAGGGTGATGCCACGGCACTCTACAGCCCGGGTGACAGAGTGAGACTCTGTCTCAAAAAAAAAAAAAAGACACTGCCACCGAGTGAAACTCATTTTTCTAAGTACCAAGTTCAGGCTTGGGGGTGGCCCGGACTCACTCTCTCATATGGTTTATTATAATTAAGCCCTACAAGCTGGGTGTTTTTATTTTTTAAGTATGCACGCACGCGCACAGATACTATTACTATAAAGATGTATTTGCACAGAATATGCACTTGCTGGGAGAAGGCTGCACAGGTCCCAGAGGTGCTTTTCCCGGGGACACGCTTCCCGGGAACGTGCAGAGAAGGCAGCGCCTCTGCCCGCGGGAGAGTCTCCACTGCGGGCCGTGCATTTCCAAGGCCAGGCCACCCTCTCTCGCGGGAAGAAGCTACCCAAGAAGAGGCAGCTGCTCCTGCGACCCGAGTAGGGCTTTGTCCTCCGCCAGCCTCCCGCCGCCTCCCCCGCAGCGCTGGGCTCCGCGCGCACAGGCTGGAGCCCCGCAGGGGAGCCGGGGGCGAAAGAATGCACCTGACCCCGGTTAACCGCTTTCTCCCGGGGAAGCAGCCGGGCTCGCGCCGGTCTACACCGGACAGGTTTCTCCCCGCGCGAGCGAATTGCCCACGTCCAGAACACGCTCCCACCTGCCAGTCCTAAAACCAAAGCTGGACTTTGGGGACACAGACTAGGGCGGCAAGGGCGGGAGGGTTTTGCATTGCAAAGGACCTGCCCGCTGCTCACCTGGCTCCAGCAGTCAGTCGCTCTCCCTTTGGAGACAGGGGTGGCGGGAAGCAAGGAACCCTAATGTCAGAGACGTCACCTCGGCCGGCCACCCGCCCCGGCCCACGCGCGCTTTGCACGGGAGGGACGCGCGGCGGGGGCGGCGGGCCCCGAATGCAGAGCAATCCGGAGGGGTGGGGATCGTCTCAGATCCACTTCGACACCCCCAAAAAACTCCCACCCGACCCGCAATGCCGTAACACCCGCTTAGCTTTTTAAACTACATTATCCACGGTCGCAGGGCACCGGGGTCTCACCTTCGCGACGCCGAGCAGCTGCTGCAAAACCCGCCGGCGCCGGGGCCACCCCGAGCTACGCTCCGAGGACGCGCATCGCCTCTTCGGGTACCGAACCCCGGGCGCGCAGAGGTGGGGACGGCGGGCGGTGGCCTCCGGGGACAGGAGAGGGACGGGCCAGGCGCAGGACGCGCGCGACAGTCACTTCGGCCGGGCGGCGGCGGCGGTGCGGGCCACGCGCGCGGGACTCGCCGGCTGCGCTCCCGCCGTGCGCCCCGCAGCGGACAGTGTTCCCAGCCTGCGGGGACGGGGCGGGGGGCGCGCGGGGAGGACGCAGCTGCGGCTACTCTCCCGCCCCGCCCCCTCGCCTGCAAGAGCCGGGCTGCGGGGCGGGGCGCGGCTCCTCCTCGCCCGCACCCGCGTCCTCCCAGGACCACGCGCAGGGCTGCGGGGCGGAGCTGCGCTCACGGGCGGGGGGGGAGGAGCCGCAGTTTAAACGCATGGAGGGGAGCGCTGGGGAGGCTGGAAAAGACCCCGCGCTAGAGGCTACCCGGGCGATTGGCCCGGTCTGGGGACACACGCCCCGCCGGGCTCGCGTCCTCCGCTTTGCTGGGGTGGGGGGTGACAAGGGACCCCGGGACTCAGAGCTTCGGCGGAGACTCCGGAGAGTCACGCGGGGAGGCGGGGTGAGGGGAGGCTGCAGAGCAACCTGATCCCGTTATGCGTCCCCTGGCGCCCAGGGCGGCTTTGTCTGGGGCGGGACCGAAGGCGGCCACCCGGGTTGGGGGCGGAGATGGGCGCGCGGTCCTCACCCGGGGAGGGCGCGACTCCGGGGGGACCTGGGCACGCGGGGCGGACCGGTCCTTTCCCTCCCGCTGGGGCTCGGGTCGTGGCGTCCTGGTTTTATTACCACCATCCCGGGAGGACCCTGTCACCGCCAGCCCACCCTCCTCTCCTCCTGCGGGATGCTGCGACCGCGTGGGGCACAGCGCGGTCCCGGCGCCGTGGGGGGCAGCTGCGCCCCCAAATGCCGGCGGCGCCGAGGAAGGGAACCTCAGCGCGGCCGAGCGGGGCGCACCCTCGAGCGGAGGCCGTGGTTCCCCGCCAGGACCGACTGACGGCAGCTGTTTTTATAGAACCAAATAAAAATAGGTGGTCCAAGGCCGGGCGCGGTGGCTCCCGCCTGTCATCCTAGCACTCTGGGAGGCCGAGGCGGGCGGATTGCTCGAGGTCAGGTGTTGAAGACCAGCCTGGGCAACATAGCAAGACCCGTCTCCACTATAAATAGAAAGAAATTAGCCGGACAACTAAAAATATATAGAAAAAAAAAATCAGCCGGATGTGGTGGCACATGCCTGTAATCCTAGCACTCTGGGAGGCTGAGGCGGGAGGATCGCTCAAGGTCAGGAGTTCGAAACCAACCTGAGCAAGAGCGAGACCCCCGTCTCTACTAAAAAAATAGAAAGAAATTAATTGGCCAACTAAAAATACATGTAAAAAATTAGCCGGGCGTGGTGGCGCATGCCTGTCATCCTAGCACTCTGGGAGGCCAAGGCGGGAGTATCGCTCAAGGTCAGGAGTTTGAAACCAGCCTGAGCAAGAGTGAGACCTCGTCTCTACTATAAATAGAAAGAAATTAATTGGCCAACTAAAAATATATAGAAAATATTAGCTGGGCATGGTGGCAGGAGGATCGCTTGAGCCCAGGAGTTTGAGGTTGCTGTGAGCTAGGCTGACGCCACGGCACTCACTCTAGCCCGGGCAACAGAGTGAGACTCTGTCTCAAAAAAAAAAAAAATATATAAAATGACCAAGCACAAGGCTGATGTAACATTTGAAAATCAGTCCATGGGACTCATCACAGGAACAGTCTAACAAAGAAAAGTCACCTCATCGTATCACCAGGTGCAGAAAAAGCATTTGACAAATCCAGCATCAAGCATGACGAAAACTCTCAGCAAACTAGGAATACAGGGAGATTCAATCAACAGAAAGCCCGACAGCTAATATCTTACTTGATTGTGAAAACTGTCCCCTACTATCAGGAAAAAAAGAGGCTGTCTGCCCCCTCCACTCACTGAGAACAGCGCTGGGAGTCCTCACCAGCGCAAACACAAGGGAAGGAAATAAAAGGCATGCAGACAAAAAAGGAAGAAATAAAACCAGCACCATTTGCAAATGGCGTGATCGTATATGTGGAAAATCCCAGGAAACCTCAAATACAACCTCCTGAGACTAACAACTACGTTCCACAAGATCACAAGATACAAGATAACAAACAAAACCTACTGGCACTTCTATGTACTAACGATGAACATGTAGAAAATGAAATCAAAGCACAATGACATTTATACTCACTCCAAAAAAAAAAAAAAAACACAGAAACACTTAGGTAAACACCTAACAAAATACGCACAGGGTCTACACAAGGAAATCATGAAATGCTGGCGCCGGTAATTTTGGAGACACGGCCATGCAGCCTTGTCCGGATTTGATCAGAATAACGCGGACTCCTGCATACACCTAACTGGTGCACGACGTAAGAAAATGTATTTTCCACTTCGGAGTATTAAAAGAAGAAATTTAACTTCATGTGGATATTTTTCATTTCCCCTGAGTAAAGTTTTTTATATATAAGATTCCATAATTTACTTATTTGTGTGTTCAATCAATATTTACTCATTGTTGATCGTGTAAGGTGTGCTACGGGAAACAGCAAAGATGCACAAGAAGGCTCATTCTTGGCCACGTGCGGTGGCTCACCCCTGTAATCCCAGCACTCTGGGAGGCCGAGGTGGGAGGATCGCTCAAGGTCAGGAGTTCAAGACCAGCCTGAGCAAGAGCGAGACCCGTCTCTACTAAAAATAGAAAGAAATCAATTGGCCAACTAAAAATATATAGAAAAATTAGCCAGGCGTGGTGGCACATGCCTATAGTCCCAGCTACTCGGGAGGCTGAGGCAGGAGGATCGCTTGAGCCCAGGAGTCTGAGGTCACTGTGAGCGAGGCTGACGCCACGGCACTCTAGCCCGGGCAACAGAGTGAGACTGTGTCTCAAAAAAAAGAGAAAAAATTAGTACTGAAATATTCATGTTTGAACTATTTGATATCTGAAATTTGCTCCAGTTTTAAAAAAATAAAAAGTTATGGGTGTGAGAATAAACTAAATAAAATCAGCAAAACTGTTGTCAAGGCTGAGTGAGGGACATACGGGGTTGACATTCTACTCTTCTGCATTTATTTAGTAAGACATTGTATTTTGGAACATTCCCTTCAGGTTAAAAATAGCCTATCATTGCCTTGCTCTGCACAGCTCTGTCTCTCATCCTAGACATTTGATCTCATCGCCGACTCTCTCATTGCCCAGGGAAACCAGCAGAGGCCTCTGAGCCCCTACCTTCATGTCTACAGTAGGCATCCAATAAATGCTGAGCGGATGAATGGGCAGAGAAATGAGGAGGGAAGACTTATTTAGGACATTTATTGTGCCGAGCACGTGGATGAGCCAAATTTGCCAGTCTGGGGACAGGAGACGCAGGAAAAGATAATCGCTGATGTACAAACAGGGGGACAAGGGCATGCAGGGCACGTCGGGGGCAAGAGGAGACTCCCGTCCCAATTTCATCACTGTCCTGGCGGAAGTCTGTCCACGAGATCCACGGGTAACTCGCGTGGTTTAATCGGAGGTGGAGGTTTTGTGGGGAAATCCTGAACTCTAGGGTCAGCAGGACACGCATTCGGTTCTGAGACTTTCCAGAGTGCACAACCGTAGAAAATCCACTAACCCCCCCGGGCTCCTCCTTTCCCCGGCGACAGCCCGGGATGTGGTATCCACCACCCAAGGTTGTCGTGGGAAAATTGCAAACAGGCAATCCAGAGAAGAGGAGTCTCTAACTCCGGGAACCGTATTAACTTGGAAAGAGGCAGAGCACCCCGGCGGCATGGGGATGCGCTCAGCTTGCATCGTAAGTCGTGAGAAGTGACATTCCTCTAAGAACCTTTCCTCCCAGAGTGTCCTCCCTCTAAATCGGCACGTCTGTGTCAGGACAGCGAGCTCCCACCTTCTCAGTCACTTTTCTCAGCCCTGGGAGGCCCTGACTCGAGAAGGTGTCATCGTACTGCGGCTTTCCAAACCGTGTGGATCACTTTATGTCACGCTCAGCTACCGTCATCACAAAGGGGAGAGAATTTGATCTCAAAACCCCCTGGCTGTCGCAGAAATAAAGCCCAGGACCCTCTGTTCCGTGAGTGACGTGGAGGAGCTGTCGTTGGGCGCATTACGCTCCCTGTGGGTGTTCGGGGTTGAAGGACATTCATCACAAACCTCTTTGGGTCCACACTGATTATTATCTTTCAGAAAACGGTTGTTCTTCTGATCAGTCCTGAGAAATCGGTCCTGTGTTGCCAGGTGCTGCCTGCCGAAGCGTGGTCCCAAGATTCCGGCCTCCAGACCGTGACAGCACCTCACAGCCCGGCTCTGACGAGGACACACGTCCTGCTGTGCTGGGACTGGCCCTCGCCTGCCAGCTCAGGAGGAAAGCTGTGGCATCGGGGGTTCAGATGCTAATCCGGGAACGGGGCATTTGCAGCTGTCAAGAGACTAGGGACACGCCAAGTGTGTCACAGATCCCACACAGGAATCTGTGAACAGTTGAAACCCACTCTTTTTTTTTGTTTGTTTTTGAGAGAGAGAGAGAGAAAGCAAGAGAAGCCAGTTTTCTGCATGTTTAGATTTGCTTCCACAGAGAGCAGAGAAAAAAGTCTATAAACAACAGCGCACCTGTTTTGCTCATCAGTGACTTTTGGGGGCCAGAGTCTCCAGGGATGGGCTCAGCCTCCGGCCTCCCTCCCGAGGGTCCTCCTGCCGTGGAGCCTCCTCCAAGTTAAATGGCTCAGCCCTGGGGGAGCAGGAGGAAACCGGCGCTCTCCCTAGAAAGAACGGATCGGTGGCAGAGGACGCGCCGTGGTTTCACCAGGAGGCCGAGGGTTACGGGAGGGTAACGTCAACCAAACTGAAAAGAGAGGGGAGATTATTACTCTGGAGTTTGCACTCTCCATGCCTTCAGCCGGGCAGCGAAGACAGACGAGGCCTCTCTGAAAGGAGCAGGCGGGAGAATGATGCCTGGGCCCAGCCACGTGCAGCCTGAGCTTACCGAGTGGCCACGGGCTTTGCTCCAGTGCGGTTTCCCAATGGCCTCGGAGTCCACGGCGTGGGACACGTGTGCAAACGGCCGAAGCAGGCCACGGGCTCTGACGCTGCGCTGTGAGCTGTGGGATATTTTTTTTTTTTTTTTTGAGACAGAGTCTCACTCTGCTGCCCGGGCTAGAGTGAGTGCCGTGGCGTCAGCCTCGCTCACAGCAACCTCAGACTCCGGGGCTCAAGCGATCCTCCTGCCTCCGCCTCCCAAGTAGCTGGGACTACAGGCATGCACCACCATGCCTGGCTAATTTTTTCTATATATTTTAGTTGTCCAATTAATTTCTTTCTATTATTAGTAGAGACGGGGTCTTGCTCTTGCTCAGGCTGGTTTCAAACTCCTGACCTTGAGCGATCCTCCCACCTCGGCCTCCCAGAGTGCTAGGATTACAGGCGTGAGCCACTGCGCCTGGCCTAGCCGTGGGATTTTTCTACTCGGATGGCGAGTAGAGGCCAAGAAAGGAGGACGCCAGGACCGAGTCTCATACCGAGGAACAAACGCACCCCGCAGTTCTCCCACCACCCTGGTCCTCTCGCTTTGCGCACCCACCTTGGCTCACAGCTGACGTTCTCGGCAAAGAGCCTCCATCCCAGTGGGAGAACAACCACCCTATTGTCACACAACTACACAGAAAGAGAAATGGAGAAAAAGGAACATCCTAACAACAAATTAAGAAAAAAAGGGGGGGGGCATTTCCCAGGGAACGCAGAGCTTTTGTACCAAAAGTCCCATCCCCCCACGCCATCACCGTAGTACGCTGGGACTTTGTCCAGCCTGTCCAGAGCTTCTCCATGCAGGTCTGCGGGGCCTTGGGCTCCCCCCTGAGAAAGTTGGAGGCGCCCCTCACCTCTTCCTGCAGGGAGGGGGCCACAGAGCCGGCTCAGGGCCGGAGGAGACTCGGTGGTTCTTGAAACGCAGTCCCAGAGCCTCACCCTCCCCCCCACGGAATCAGAAACTCGGGGTCTGGGGCCGTGGCCTGCGCTTTAACAAGGCCTCCAGGTGACCCTGAGCCGCCGTGGGGGTGGGGACAGTGAGCCCACCGTAGGCTCCACCCTGGAACCCCCCCTCAGGGATTTCTAAAAGCTCCCTGCAGATGCCAACACGTTGCCAGGGTTGACAACCTGTTGTCGCAACGGGAGGCTCCATTTGGCAACCGACGACTTCCTTGTTTGGGGTCAGGACAGATCAGTGCTACATTTGAAGAGGCCAACGCGTCCCCATTTCTCACAGACCTTGCACGCGTGGGCTCGGTGGGATTCTGGAATCGGCGTGCTAGGGACTCATTTCTGGGTCCAGGGACCTGGGACCGCAGCTCGTGGGTAGAGAGGACTGGCCTCCTGCCTCCGGCCGGCCCTCGCCTGCTGGCTGCGCTCCGGGGAAAGCAGACGAATTCAGAGCAGGAAGGGCTTCCGCGTGACGGTGTGTGGCTTGATGGGGCGTGTCCCAGCACACGGGCTGTCTCCTGTATTAGTTTCCTCAGTGAGTCTGAGAAATGTGTCTAGAGAAAATCAGCTAAGCCCTGCTGGGCAGGGAAGCCCTCGGCACGGAGGATCGTCTGTCTTGCGTCTCTGCAGCCAAGCCAAAGAGGGAATTGGGGACACAAGGACCAGGTGGCGGGGGACGTACTACTCTTCTATGGGGCCTTGGAGACGGGGCTGGGAAGCACCACCGCCCCCAGCAGCACACGGGAAAGATTCAGGACCCGGTACGCGGGGACAGCTGCCTGGGGAAGGGCAGGCTGCGCACGCCTGAGAAACCGCGAGACCCCAGAAACCCCCCGAGGGCAGCCGTCTTCCAGACGGAGCCGATGTCCACCTCAAAGTCCAAAAAAAAAAATGGAAAGGCAGTTTAGGAATTTAAGTATTCCGATTCAGGGACAAAAATGGTGCTGAGGACCAGGGAACCGCTTGCTGAACCTTTCTAAGTTCTAGGGCAGAATCTGTCTGTGTCGCCCTCTGAAGAGAGAAGCAGGCTTCCAAAGTGAGCTCCGAAACGTCTTGACTTGGAGCCGTCACCCACATCTGCAGAGTGAAACTGGACTAACTGAGAATCAAAGGCTTTGCTTGGAGCATCGGAGAACTGAGGTCGAGGTGCAAACCCCACCCCAGGTCCGGAGCCCAGCCTCCTGCAGAGCCCAGCCTCCTGCAGAGCACAGCCTCCTGCAGAGCCTGACTGAGATCCGCTGAGCTGGAGGTTCTGGGAGCCGCTGGTGGCAGCGTCCATGAAGGGCTGGAGGCCAGGTGTGGGCTAGCGGGAGGCGGCTGCAACCCCCCCACCCCCGGATCCCCTTAACTTTCATGCGTTCACTGCCTGCCCTCGAAGAGCCCGGTAGGTGCTCATGGTAAAGATCCAAGACAAGGGCTCTCAGGACGGCACAGGCAGAGGAAGCAGGAATCGTCCTGAAACACACCAGGGCCTGCTCTGTGGCAGAGGCCCTGCGTCCGGAGTCCGCCTGGATCCCATCCCGGCTGGAGAAAGAGACGGCCCCCGCCCTCCCGCTCCAGGCCCCCTGCGAGCCTTCCTGTATCACTCACGGGGGGAAATAACCTCACGGCGCACACAAGTCAGGGTCCAGAGTCTCAAGGAAGACGGTGGGAATACGTCAGTCAGCGAACGGGCCGTGGAAATAAACCCCCCTCCCCCAGTGGAGAACCACAGCCCTAAGGGAAGGGAGCCTCTGATTGTCACATTAAGGTCCTGTGCGCCTCATTTTCTGTTACTGGATACATGCGACAAAAAAACAAGTTTGTCCAGCTTGCAACATAAAAACACAAAGCTCTCCACAGGGCAAAGAAGCCCACGGCCCCAAGTGACAACGCAGACGTGAGGACCGTCACAGGTATGACAGAGAGCTGGGAGCCCCAGATGGGGATCTGGAATGACTATTATTAACGAGCCAGCGAGTTCATGCTATCAACATGCTAACGCGTGATAACATGTTAATTATATTATCATCGTGCGAGGGCCCGTAGGTCGTCTGCCTAAAAGAGAGGAAGTAACCAGGCTGGCAGGGATGCAGCCAAGTCGGAAACTCGGGTGCTGGCTGGAAGGTGAAAGGGCACAGCCTCTTGGGGACAGCCTGGCTCTTCCTCAGAATGCCAAGCGTGCAGTTACCCAGGACACACCCAGAGACATGGAAACATGCACCCACGCACAATTTGAACAGGGATATGTGATTATTCACAGTAGCTGAAAAGTGGAAACCATTCAATTGTCCATCAGTTAATCATTCTGCAAACCACAGCAAGCAAATATCCTCCGAGCACCTCTGTGTCCTGGCTCTTTGGGACACAGCATTAATCCAAACAAACACACGCCAGCCGTGACACTGTGCTCTTGTTGTGCACGTGTTAGACCAGAAGCCAAAACCATTTGTTGAGCTGCACCGTGTGGGACAAGGGATTTAATTCTTAGTGCTTAGAAGGTTCTGTTCCTCAGCTGAAATTTACAGATGAGGACTGCGTGTCCAAGCATCACGTCGCACATCTAAAATAGATACATTTTTTAAAAAATTGTTTTAAATGATAAAAGATAAAAACAATGCAGCCTCTATAAGCTCTACACACACACACAAAAGTGGAGGCTTTAGGAATTTAAGCATGTGAACAAAAATAAAACCCTAAGGCCCCGGAGCAACTGGACGAACCCTCCTCTTGGCCCAGGGGACCCCAGAGAAACCGTACGGCTGAGTTTCCAGCCACGGAGTGCGGGGAGGTCGGACACACCTGGTGACACCCTCGTTAACCCGGCGGGTTCTCTTCCCTGAGGGCTGGACAGAGCCCGCCCTTGGAAAGACCTGTCCCCGCCCCCCCCCGGCCCCCCGACTCCAACCAACCACTCATGCTGCTCCTCCTGCTGCGGTTTCGGCATAACCGACCAACATGCCTTCGGGACAAGGGGCCACTGACCGTGGGGTGGTTCCGGCCAGGCTACAGAGGATGCACTGAGGGTTTCCCAGCCTCTGCTTCACCTTTGGACGGCCGAGAAATGAAAACTCCACCCTCGGGTCGTGCCGCGGTCCCCAGTTTTTGTACGTGTTTCTCCTTTCATAAATACTCACGACTCGGCCGGGCGCGGTGGCTCACGCCGTAATCCTAGCACTCTGGGAGGCCGAGGCAGGTGGATCGCTCAAGGTCAGGAGTTCGAGACTAGCCTGAGAAACAGCGAGACCCTGTCTCTACTATAAATAGAAAGAAATTAATTGGACAACTAAAAATATATAGAAAAAATTAGCCGGGCATGGTGGCGCATGCCTGTAGTCCCAGCTACTTGGGAGGCTGAGGCAGAGGATTGCTTGAGCCCAGGAGTTTGAGGTTGCTGTGAGCTAGGCTGACGCCACGGCACTCACTCTAGCCCGGGCAGCAGAGTGAGACTCTGTCTCAAAAAAAAAGAAAAAAAAAACACACCGTGGAGCGGTTTGAACAGTCCCAGACAGGAACTCAGAATATCTGAGTTCTCATCATAGTGCGTTCTACATTGCCCAGTGACTCAGGGTTTGCAATTAACCTCACCAGTCCTCCCTCATCCAGAAAATAAGGACACTACTGTAGATTATATTGACCTCAGAAGGCTTTTGGGTGATAGAATGAAATCATTCAATCAACCAGTCAATGAACACATGATACACTGAACATCTACAATGTGCAAGACCTTTTGGGGGATGCAGAAAGGCATGATGAATTCATTCATTCAATAAATACTAGGAGCATGCCTCCTACAACCCGAGCAATGAGCTAAGTTCTCAAGACACAGTGAAGAGAACGAGACAGATTTGGTCCCTGTGCTCATTGAGTTTATATGCCAGTGAAAGAACTTGATAATTAACAAGAAAACAAGTAAGTACAGAAAACAACTGCACACTATAAGAGCCGAGGAGGGAAACGAAGCCGTGGGACAGAGAGCGAGGCTGAGGAAGCTGCGCGTGTTGCAGTGTGAGCCGTCTGGGGCGGCCTCTATTAGGAAGTGACATTTAAACTGAAACTTGAAAGATGCAAAGGAGCCAGCCATGAGAAGAATGGAAAATACTTGGGGGGAAAAAGTGTTTCCATCAGAAGGCGGGGTAAGTGCCAAAAAACCAAGACGAGATTTAGCAGGGTACATCCCAGGAACTGTCAGAAGGGCAATGTTTTTGGAGCTTAGAGAGAAAGTTGGAGCATGATTTAGGCACAAATCTCATCCTCAAGATGTTCACCATCTAGTAGATGAGCTAAGATTATATAAGCAAAGATAATTTAAGATAAAATCCTCAGAAAGGGCTAAATTCTATGAATAAAGAACATATTCAGGGCTGCATATTCAGGCACGTGGCAAGACTCGGTTGAGGCCAATAAGAGAAATACAGCTAAGTTGAGTCTAAAAAGGTTGCTCTCTCAGTTAGCTCTTGCACATGATAAGCCACCCCATAACTTAGTGGTTCAAAGCAACAACTATTTATTTAGCCTACAATTCTGAGAGTTGTCAGTGTAGGCTGGGACCAGCTGGGTAGTTCCTTTGATCTTGGCTTGGCTGTCAGCTGGGGTGTTCCTTCTCTCATGTCTCAGCCTCCACGTGTCTCTCACCTCCCTCTAACATGTTCTCGGGTCAGGGCTATAGTGTAAGCACAAGAAAGCCAATTATGCAAGGAACTAAGTGGACTTAGGCAAAGTTTCCCAAGGCACGCTGTCACTTACACTTACGCTGCATTCTATTGGCTAAAGTAAGTCACGAAACCAGCCCACAGTCAGCGTGGAAACTCTGAGGTTACACAGGTAAAGGATGTGAATTTAAAGAGGCCATTAATTGCTGTTATCAATGTCATCAGTGCCCCAAAGTTGCTTAAGCCTTGTAATTGGAGGGAGAATTCGGATGGTAGTTGATCGGAGGCAAGATTGCACTAAGGAAGACAAAAATATGTAAATTTGAAGATTGCAATGAAGACAAAAGTGGAAGACTTAGCAATGGAGTAGAAGCCAGGAGGAATAAGTGCATGAGGCTCGAGGAATGGGTTAGGCCAGAGGCTCGGAACTAACTTTATGCATAACCAAAAAGAGAATGATGTCCATCCCCTTATATGATAGTGTCTGATGTAACACTATATGCAGCCAATTCCGCATTTTATCGCTGGATCTCTTATTGCAACCCTACTTCTGGTACAATTGCTACATTGTGGAAAGGCTATGGTCTGGGAAAAAAAAAAACTTATCAAGGAGCTGTTTTTTTTTTAAGTTAGGCCTTGAAAGATGGGTGGATTTTATGTGCAAAAATCCATTTTAGGCAGTTATGATATTATGGCTAACATATTAATACTTATTTTTAGACACTGCATTAACTGAAATCATTTAGACCAAAGGAAATAGAACTTGTGGATATCACAACTCCTTTAGCTCAGTGATTTTCAACTTGCTTTAATAGACCTTTTTTATGAAAATACAATTTTACATGGAACCCTAATATAGAAAACAGATGCAAGCATATCTTAACACTATGCATTTATTTACCAAGTTCCTTTTTAAAACACTTATTTAAACACTCATCATTTAAAACAAAATCTTATTCTAATAAAACAAAAACTCAGGAGTTTTGGATATAATCTATGGTTTTAGAACAGCTTGAGCATCTAATATACGAGATCTGTTCAGAAAGTAGCCAGCCACATAATATGAAAAATAGAGACATTTATTGAACAAGATATAAGAAGCATTGCACGTCATACATAGGACAATGACTTCAGTCCCCTTCAAAGTAGGCACCTTGGGACCTCACATAGCAGTAACCTAACCTGTACCCATTCAACATTCTCAGGTGTTCTGCTCGTTGCAGGCCTTCTGGAAGGTGGATCGCTTTCAACAGGTTCTAAGCCATCTCTGAAGTGTTTGCACCACACTTTTATTTATGCCGCACTCATTGCATCGTCCCCGAAAGCCTTCTGAGTCATCCAAATAGTCTCCACGGAGGAACGTTCAAGTTTAACACAAAATCTGATGCAGATGTGTTGCTCTACTTGCTCACTCGCACCCCCCTGACTAGTACAGTGAAGTCGTCATTGTTCACGCACGCACGTTCCAGTCCACTCTCCTTGGCTGCCAGGTTACACTGATGTCGCACAAACCGTTCTCGTTACATTAACAATGGCTGGATGCTTTCTGCACAGACCTCGTATTTTGGTATTTTGTTTGAGGCGTACAGTATTGAGAAAAATCTTCCACGTGGGTAAGTAGTGGTATTCATTTATAGAGTTTTACATGCGTGGAAAAGCATTGCCTTGGGTTAAATGAAATCCCAGTACAGGGTTACAGCTTCTAATTGATGGCATATTCGCATTTCCATGACAGATAGATAAACAGACATAAATGGACGGATGAATGGATAGACTATGAAAAAAGGTTTAATTCTATTTATTCCAAAGTATACATACATGTGCACACACACACACACACATACCCACAAAAATAAGTTACATCTTTGGTATCCATTGTTTATAAATTGGTTATACAAGGTGATGGAGTGTATACCTAATTTTAAATTGTAATTTTTAAAGTAAGTTTTTTCAAACTTCACTTATTCACTTAAATTGTCACAATTGCCCTTCTGCAGAAGCACTTACCATTCCCTGGAACACAACTGTGAGAAAACTAATCTAAGAGGATAGAAAAGGTAAAAATATACACAGGCGATGGTCTTGGGAAACAGTGTAGAAAAAGAACATAGACTCTGGTGCTCTATTTGCATCCAGATTCTGCCTGTGTCACTAGCAGCGTGATCTTGGTTATGTTATTCAATCTCGTTGAGCCTTTATTCTTCCCCTCTTTAATGTTAAGATTATAGCCCTTATTTCATCAATTGTTAGGAGAATTGAAACAAAATGATGCCCATATAGTTCTGAGTACCACGTATAGCACATAGTAGTAGATCCTTAATAAATGTTACATCTTTCATCAGAATCCTGTTCAATCTCTTCCTATATCAGGAATGAGAGAAAGATCAGATCTTTGATTTTCTCAAATGTTTCAATAGAGGCCCCCATGTTCTAATAGCATCAGCCTGTCAGGTTGCATCCACGATGTTTGGAATTCAGGTAGCATATTGATTTTTGAAAGCACTCTGGGCCTGCTCTGTCCATGTCGGATAAGCTCCAAGCATTAATTATGCACCAATATTGATGTTTTTGTCTGACAAGGTCTAATGTCACCATATTCAAATCTGGCTCCTTCCTTGTTAGAAAACCTTTCGAAATGTGGCCTTGGAAGAGACAACATGTGTCACCTGCAATATTTGAAATGTCCCAGGATTGAAATCCTCAATTAGAATTAAAGACAATGTGCGTCCTTGTCCTGGGCCCCAAAGAGAATGAGCTGGTGTGATTCACGAAAGCAGCTCGAGGTACGGCTACATCAAGCATTGCCCGAAGGAAAGTAATCAAATCTTCTTCTGGTAAACTGCACACAGTGGAGATGTGAACTATTTGAATACATTTGGGTTTGCTGTATACACGAGTCAGGCATTACGGTTTGTGTTTGGAAGCTTATCCATTTGCTAATTAGTAGGGTCAACCATAAATATCCAGCCAGGTCTGCCTGATTTCACAGAATCATTAAGAGAATTGGGATCAACTTATTTTTAAAGGAGACTTATAATCATGCAAGTGCCAGTCTCTGACTCGAACTGAATAAATAAACCACAGGCACCCTCATGCAAAGGTTCTCATTGGATGCATTTAATTCATTCGACAAGTAAACATTGTGCTCTGACTACACGCCAGGCGCTATTCCAGGCACTGGGTGCACAGCAGGGCACAAACAGGCACGGTCTGCCCCCGTGGACCATTTATTCTCATGACGTGTCTTTTAGATGCTCTGGTCGTGAAGACTTTGGCTGAGATGACTTTGCAAGGCAGAGAAAGGCAGCTGAATGAGTCTCTGCTATGAGTTTAGGATTTTCATCAATTTAAAGGAATTTTCTGATTCCATCTCAGGCAGCTCCTAAGAAACATACTCAAAAGTTGTGAATATAATCAATCTTTCTCTCAGACTGAGCTGTACTATGGGCGTTTTCATGGTATCAGAGAAATTGTAGGAGGACTCTTACAGTAGCAGAGTAAATTATGCTACTTGCTCTGCATCTTGCATTTTGTGAAGAGGAACTGGGCAAGAAGTGGTTGCTGATACTTAGCTGTCCACTAGAGTAAAAAGAAAAGGGCCCTCACTTCCGGTAATGAATAGTTAATATAAGTGATGTTATAGGTATCTGAAAAATGGAGGGGGGGGACTTTTACACATCCTAAAATATTTTCTTCTTTATTATTTTCTTTCTTTTTATTTTTTTACTTTCAACAATATTTAGAGTGTGTGCCATGTCCCAGGTACTGTATGAGATTCAAAAAATACAAAATATGACATGGTCCTAACATTTAAGAAGTTTATAGTCTCATTTTTAAAACCTAAAAGGGTGAGTAAAATTAAATCAATTTAACATAGGGCTTAGATTTCTTTCAGAAGCCACAGTGCAATGAAAGGAGTAATGACCTAGGTAGCCCAAGATCTGTTTCTGAGTCTTTTCTGTGTCACTTGGAAAGGCCACTAAACCCCTCAATGTTACAGTTTCCTCATCTGAAGAAAGGAATTTCACAGAATTGATTGTGAGGATCACTTTAAATTGTCGATGTGAAATGTTATGAAAGCAGTAAAGCCCCAGATAAAATTGATAGACCGTGATGGTTGCAATTCATGCTAATTCCTGTAAACCTTGCGCTCTGAGGGAGTTGAGAATAATGGTGATAGTAATAATAGCTGATCTCTACTGCACACTTATTTATTCCTGGTACTGGCCAAAGGAATTTATAAATACTAACCAATTTAATATTCAAATTAGCTGTAGGAGGTAGGTATCATTCTCCCCTCCATTCTTAAGATGAGAGTGCTGAAATGCAGAGATATTGAATGATTTTTCCAAAGCCTCATAGTAAGTAGTAGAGACCAGATCTGAACTGGAGGTCTGATTCCAAAGGTCCATTCCAACATTTTGAACACCTACTATGTGCCAAGCACTGCCTCTCCACTGTAAAGGTAAATGAACTACAGTCTCCACCTGCTGAGAGAAATACACAATCAATTAAATGAGGGCGCCGTGCATGAGGGCAGTGGAGTGAGTGGACAGTTCAATGAACGGAAAGGATGGAGGGTCAGTGTGTAGCAGTCCAGGGCATTGTGCTAACAATGTGACCCGTGGTCTGTAGCCAGTGAAGTTTTTGAGCTGGGGAGTGTAGTTTAGGAAAGCCACCGGCGGCTGGGAGGAGAATGGACTGGGGAAAGTCATGGAAGCTGGAGGTCAGAAGATGAGTTAGGAAACCAGGCCATTGGATTCAGGGAAACATAAGCAGAGACTCACAGTGGAGCTGGATGGAAGGGAAGATGAAATCCAGACACAAGGACCACCTTAAAGAGGAAAAGAATATGCAAAAATCGACCTAAAGAATGTCCCCAAGGTAGGCCCCCTGTTCTGCTCACAGCTTGCGCAGCCTGCCTCACACCCAGGCCAGGCTGTCCCTTCGGGTAGACCAGCCGTTACCCGGCAGTAGGGTAGACCAGCCATTCCCCGGCAGTTCCAGCTTCTACACCACTCAGAGAACTTTATAAGCTGCGGCAAGGTAGTTCTCAAGTCCTGGCCATCTCTCTCTGCCCTCACCATGCTGGCCCCCGGGGGGCAGGTCAGATGCAGATAAGGTAGAGGAAGGGGGAGCTCTGGATGGGCCTCCAGCCCAAGCCATGTGCTCAAATCTGATTTTTATCAGAAAGCAGAGCAGGTTCTTATAAAGTTATAATAAAGTGATACCTCAAGCTCTCATCTCTCCTGTTCCGTACATGTAACCCTCTTAGTTGGAAACCAAGGAGGATAACAATAGTAGTTCTAGCCATGTCTGGGTCTCTTGCTGAAATTTCATTCCCAAAGCACCAATACCTTGTCCTGAGTATCTATGACGTGCCGGGCATTTCACATATATTATCCCTCTCAAACTCACAACTGGCACACAACAGACCCTTAATAAACGTTACTTCTTTTGTTCTAACCCTATTTAATCTTTTCCTATGTCAGAAGTAAAAGAGGGATCAGATCTTTGATTTATTCAAATTCTAAGAAGAGGCATTTTTATTTTCCATTTTATTTATGAGGAGAATGAGGCTCTAAGAGATTAAATGACTTGCTTCGTGACTCAACCACAGGCTTGTTTGATTCCGAACCTTTTGCTCTGAGTAATATACTCAAGGACAGGACCAGCACCCCCTTCTCCCTTCTATGCTCCCATCCATCTTACTCTTTCCCATTTTCTTTATTTTCCTCCCATGCCTTGTTCTGAAAAGGCCTTAAAGCATTTTACAGTATTACTCTGCTTGCATTTATAGTGGTAGGACATGTCTGGCTGGTTGTATAACATAAGGGTAGCTAACATTTACTGAGTACTTACTATGCATAAGGCTCAGTGTTGATGACTGCATATGTTATTTCCTTATGACCTTTCTACAGTTTTATAAGATAGATTCTAATATAATCTTTTTTAAAAAAATATAAGAAATAGAGGTCAAAAGTAGTAAATAGCCTACCTGAAGTCACACAGGACAATGTAGGATTTGACCTCAGTGACCCTCTCTAGAAGCCGTTTGTGGAACCCAGTACTCTGGCTCAGAAGCATCTGTACCAGCCCATGGAGCAACTTCCACCCCCACTCTCCAATTTCTTCCCCATTATATTCTCCACAAGTCTCTGCTCAGCCTCAAAATCTGTATAGATACCCATGTCCCCAAGCAGCTGTTGGGATTTTCCATTCTTGGGAGGAGTACAGCAGAAGGGAGCCACCATGCATTGAAAGAGCTGCAAACCAGCCACCTGCAAATCCCAAAGTCTCTCTGTGACTTTAATGAGGCTGAAGTCAATATTGCTCCACTTAGTGTTTTCCTGGTGAAGTCAGCAGGCAAGGAGTAGAGAAGGCAAAATTATGTCTTCCATGTTTCCCCAGAGACCCTGCATGCTTTGGGTCTAGGGACATCCTTCCTAGCTGAGAAGCTGGATTTTATAATAGTGATAATGACCATAAAAGTAACAGCAATGAATAATAACATGCTCACATCCCTTTACAGTTTATAATGTCTGTGTACCATATCCATTTGCACGTCATTTGGTTCTCTATGTTACCCTCTAAGTTGGGGATAACTATGATGCTTTCACAAGGATGGAAAACCATGCACCACATGTACTCGCCATCAAATTGGTACTAACTGATCGACACTAAGGTGTTCACATGGTAGTAACACTCAGTGGGTGCCGGTCAGGTGGAGGTGTCAGGGGGATGGAGGGGGGCGGTAAACTCACAACTAATGGAAGTGGAGCACACCGCATGGGGGAAGGACATGCCTGTAGCCCTGGCTTGAGCTAGGCAAATGCATAGGTTACATGCATTACACATAACCAAAATGTTTGTATCCCCATAATATCCTGAATTTAAAAAATAAAATAAAATAAAATATCTACAAATTTAGCCATTTGCCTGTAGTAATAATTTGGACCTGAGAACATCTAGAGCTTGCTGATGAGGGAGAGTCATGAATGATGTCAAAGCAAGTGGGACGAACACAGGGCTCAAGCTCAGGAGTCTTGAGCCACCTTGATTCTGCCATGAATCAAAGATGTCACTTTGAGCAAGCGGTTTCACTTCTGGAATCTATTTCCTCTTCTGTATGGTAGACATCATGATTCTCACCTCCCAACATTAGGTGAGAAGAATCAAAGAGAGGGCATTTAAAATGCCTACAGCCATGCCTGGCTCAGAGAAGGGGCTCAGAACTGTTGGTTTCCTTCATCCTTTTCTTTAGCACAGTATGTTCTTAGTAAATCCTTGCAGAGTTGAGCTGAGTTGGGAGAGATACTGGTGATCCCGTTTATGATAGGAGGTATATATTTTGTGGTGGTCAAGTACATGGGCACTGGAATAAAATCATTTAGATATGAATCTCCACTCCTTCACTACTAAAAAGTACAGACCAGCCCATGTTTTAACCACTCTGAAGCTCCTAGCATACGCAATGTATGTAACAGTAGCTAACTCATGGCTTCATTGTCAAGATAAAAGTCATGTCAAGTGCATAGCAGAGTGCCAGGCACACACAACTGATAACTGTCAGTCAGGACTGCTGGGATTGTCTTCCTCCTCCTCCTTTTGTTCAGATGTTTGCTTTTGAGAGCTCTGGAATGGCCATGCAATCCAGTCTAATAGTCCCAGTTCACATCATCAACACATCTGCCAAAAACATCCTGTAGCATCAGAGGGTATAAGTACATTTGGAGACTATCTCCAGTTTCTAAGCAATCACCTGCTATCCCTGCTGTTGCCTTGGACATCGGTAATCAGTGACACTAAGGCCTGAAGCTGGCCCCAGCTTCTGCAGAAATCCCAACCATGGGAGTGAAATGGATCCAAGGCTGGAAGCAGCTTCTGTGGGAGGGAGGTTGAACTGGACCCAAGGGAACCAGACAGCATTCATATCCTTCTGGTATTTCCATCTTACTACTCTGGGGGCTCTCATATTTAGAAGTCAAGATGCTGACAGACAGAGCCATGTATTAATATATACCAAGCAAGAGAGAAATATGGGGCAGAGATAGGCAGAGAGAATCCCACCTCCCTCAGAAGGCAGCTAGCCTCGACCACTTTACAGGGAGTGACTTTGCCAAGGTCCCATAGAGAGTGGGATCCTGTCCCCATGGAGGACCACATGATGCACAACTCCTGGGGCTCTGTTTACCTGGTCACCCTAGTGTTGAACCAAAGCAGCCCTTCCTCTATCACTCGCCATGTTCTCTGCGTCTATCAAAGTATGCACTGCTTAGGAACTGTAAATAGCGTTACTTCCTGGAGAGACCACCCTTACCTCTGCTTTGACAATATGCAGGAGTGACGAGGGGGCAAGACCTCCTTCTTCCAACACTCACAGCTTCCTCCCTATAGACTGCCTTGGAGACCTCTGGGATGAATCCTGTCATGCAATGTGTCCCTTTTATATCAATCACTACAAGAGGCCAGGACTTGGAAGTCATCTCTCATAAACACCACTCTCACCCCACACTGTTCTGGGTATCCCCAAATCCCACTCCTCTTCCAGACTCCCCAAAGACTTCCACAGTGCCCTGTGCAAAGCAGGGTCTCCCATTGGCAAGATCCCTGCATCTTCAACCACTTCTCTCAAGGTTCCTTCCACAGTCTCTGTCTACCTGAAATCTACCTGACATGGGGAGGAAATTTCTTCTCCAAGAGCCCTCTCTTTCACTGCGCCTAAAGAAACTGGGAATTGAACTTGCAGAATTGAACTGAGTTAGGAGAGCAACTGGTGACCCCTTTATGATGGGAGTTCTATACTGTGTGGTGCACACAGGAGTAATTCACTTAGATAAGAATCTCCACTCCTGCGCTACTAAAAGGGCTAAAGGAGAAGTGTTTTTTACTGCTTTGAAGCTTCTAGCAAATATAATGGGTATAATAGTGCTTACTCCACGGGTTTATTATAGAGAGAAAAGTCCCCTTTTTCCATCACCT
Organism: Lepilemur septentrionalis; assembly: GCA_963573855.1. Lineage (NCBI taxonomy): Eukaryota > Metazoa > Chordata > Mammalia > Primates > Lepilemuridae > Lepilemur > Lepilemur septentrionalis. The sequence continues at coordinate 543 of CAUYMX010094014.1, read as the reverse complement.
TTTCTAGGTCATTCTTCTATTCTACAAACACACACACACTGGAATTGAAGCCTATTCCATTAGACTATGCCCCTTCCTTTTCCCTGTCATCTGCAAACCCTCAGGTCACTACTCCTTATTCCTTGAAGATCTTGGCTCCTAGATTGCTTTCACTCTCTTCAACAGTACTTCTAGCATAGTTCTTTTTTTAATAACATCTTTATATAGATGGCATTCACACACCATAAAATTATATATCTAAAATGTACAATTTAAAAGTTTTTAGCAAATTCGCAGAGTTGTACAACCATTGCCACAATCTAATTTTAGAACATTTTCATCACCCCAAAAAGAAACCCCGTATCGCTTAGCAGTCACTCTCCCTTGGCCCTAGGCAATCATTATTCTATGTCCTGTCTCTATAGATTTGCCTATTTTGGATATTTCATATATACAGAATCAGATAATATAAGACCTTTTCTGTCTGACTTCTTTTACTTAGGATGATGTCTTTAAAGTTCATTCATGGTATAGCATGTATCTGTACCTCATTTATTTGTATTG
>CAUYMX010094013.1:0-30563 GCA_963573855.1 Lepilemur septentrionalis | reverse complement strand
GACGGGGTCTCGCTCTTGCTCAGGCTGGTTTCGAATTCCTGACCTTAAGCAATCCTCCCGCCTCGGCCTCCCAGAGTGCTAGGATTACAGGCGTGAGCTACCGTGCCTGGCCTGTGCAGAAGTTTTTTAATTTGATCAGGTCCCATTTATTTATTTTTCTTATTGCTGTGATTGCCATTGGGATCTTCTTTATAAATTCTTCTGTCTAGGCCGGGCACGGTGGCTCACGCCTGTGATCCTAGCACTCTGGGAGGCCGAGGTGGGAGGATCATTCAAGGTCAGGAGCTCGAAACAAGCCTAACCAAGAGAGAGACCCCATCTCTACTAAAAAAATAGAAAGAAATTAATTGGTCAACTAAAAATATATAGAAAAAATTAGCCGGGCATGGTGACGCATGCCTGTAGTCCCAGCTACTTGGGAGGCTGAGGCAGAAGGATCGCTTCAGCCCAGGAGTTTGAGGTTGCTGTGAGCGAGGCTGATGCCATGGCACTCTAGCCCAGGCAAAAAGAGTGAGACTCTGTCTCAAAAAAAAAAAAAATTCTTTTGTCTAGGCTGATATCTAGAAGAGTTTTTCCAACATTTTCTTCTGGAATTCTGGCTTCATGTCTTCCATTTAAGTATTTTATCCATCTTGAATTAATTTTTGTAAGTGGTGTGAGATACAGACCCTGTTTCATTCTTCTGCATGTGGCTATCCAATTGTCCCAGCACCATTTATTGAATAGGGATTCTTTTCCCCAGTGTATAGTGTCTGCTTTGTCAAAGATCAATTGGCTGAATGTGAAGAGTTTTGAAACTCCAGAGAGGTGGAGGTTGCACAACATTGAGAATACACTAAATGCCGTTGAATCACATACTTTAACATGGTTAATTGTATGTGATGTGAGTCTCACCTCAAAAAAATTTCCTGTTTAAGCTTAGAAGAAATTTGTAGTATTTTAAAACCTCCAGAGCCTCAGCAAGAACTCTGCTGTGGACAAAAGATTGTCCCCAGAAAAGAGAGAACAAGAAGGGACTGAGGAACCATCTCTGGTTCCAAGGTTTCTTCTCACGAAGATCAAGGAGAAAAGATGACCGAACCAGCCTTGTCTGGCCTGCATCACGTCCCAGGCCTGGATTAAAAAGCAGGCTTGGCCGGGCACGGTGGCTCACGCCTATAATCCTAGCACTCTGGGAGGCCAAGGCGGGCGGATCGCTCAAGGTCAGGAGTTCGAAACCAGCCTGAGCAAGAGTGAGACCCCGTCTCTACTTAAAATAGAGAGAAATTAATTGGCCAACTAAAAACATATAGAAAAAATTAGCCGGGCATGGTGGTGCATGCCTGTAGTCCCAGCTACTTGGGAGGCTGAGGCAGAAGGATCACTTGAGCCCAGGAGTTTGAGGTTGCTGTGAGCTAGGCTGGTGCCACGGCACTCACTCTAGCCTGGGCAACAGAGTGAGACTCTGTCTCAAAAAAAAAAAAAAAAAAGCAGGCTTGGAGGGGTGGTGGTTCACTTGTTTATCTGCTCTCTGAAGAACACACTGACAGAGTGTCTCTTTTCTACAGGAACTGGAGTAATATTTTCTCCCAGCGACAAGCTAGTAGTGGGAAGCCTTCTGGAAGAGTGAACAGAGACATGAAGGCTTCCTCACCTTTGACAAGCTGCCAGGATGTGGTTGCAAAAAGCAGCAGGAATCTGTGCATCCTGAGAATCAGCTCAAAGATCTACGAATGAGCAAGAAAAAGCCTTACAGTAAGTAAATGATGAATAACGAGCAAGGGTCACAGAACGAAAGTAGTTTCTTGATATCTTAGACTAGTTTTAAATAAGAGGGAACAGACAAATCAACAAGTGTCATTTAAGCAACTAGTTGATTATTTGGGGGGAGAATATATAACAGAACTCACATGCATGTTCATTGCTGGCCTAAAGAATGCCTTAAGTAGGAATTAGAAAGAAGCGCTCACTCTGAGTGTGTGCAGCTGCACCCAGCCCCTGGCAAGCCAAGTGCAGGCTCCTTTCCTGCTCCTCACATGACCCCTTTATCAGGCGTCCGTGCACGGACCTCCCATCATGCACAGAAATTAATCCCAGATGGGACAAAGATTTTAAAAGAAACTACAAAAAGACAAGAAAAAAGTATGGATGAATACCCTATTTAAAAACCCGTTAGAATAATAGACACAGGGACAAAAATAGGAAATTTATGAAAAAAGAAATAAAAATAATAATTCTATGTGGAAAATATATTCAGTCTCACAAATAAGGACATGCAGAATATATGTTACGAAGACATACCATTTTCAACTGTGGTATTTGCAGAGGCTTTTTTTTTGTTTTGTTTTGGTTTTTAAATGAGAATGCTCTTTGTCGTGCAGAACTACTGCCTTTGTAACTTTTCTGGAAGAGGACAATTCAGCAGTCAGTGCACATCAAAGCCCTGACCAAAAATACTTTATCACAACAATTCCAGTTTAGGAGTTTTATTCTAAGGAAATAATTGAGGCTCATGTACACAAGTATTTAGTGGTAGATACATTTATCAAAGCTTTATGTAATACATACAAAAATCTAAATGTATAACAATAAGGTTCAGTAAATTCTGATGTAGCCATACAAGGGAACACTATTCAGCCATTAAAAATTGTTACCGAAGTGTGTTTATTGGCAGGGTGTAGTGGCTCATGCCTATAATCCTAGCACTTTGGGAGGCCGAGGTGGGAGGATTGCTTGAGCTCTGGAGTTCAAGACCATCCTGAGCAAGAGTAAGACCTCATCTCTACTGAAAATAGAAAAATTAGCTGGGCGTCATGGCGCATGCCTATATTCCCAGCTACTCGGGAGGCTGAGGCAGGAGGATCCCTTGAGCCCAGGAGTTTGAGGTTGCAGTGAGCTAGGCTGACGCCACTACACTCTACCCAGGGCAAAAGAGTGGGACTCTGTCTCAAAAAAAGAAAAAAAAGAAAAGAAAAGAAGGAAATTGAATCCCCCTCCTCACTCCCCACCTTAAAAACAAAAGAAGTGTGAAAAAGATAATTCATATTTTATTTTCCAGTAAACATGGAAAGTTACAAACGTGTATATGATATGCTTTCATTTTTAGAAAAACATATATATGTAGATGACACATGGGGAAAGCAGACAAAGCCTATCTATAACAAGATCATGGGAGTATTTGTGAAATTTGTGTATTTCACAAATGCTTATTAAACACCTGTGGGTACTAGGCACTGTGCTATGTGCTGGGTGTTGGGATTATGGAAGATCTGAATTTTCTTCTTTTTGTTTCTTTATATTTTCTGATTTTTCTCCAATAAGCATGTATTACTTCTGCAAGTTATTTCAACTAAGTGGCATTTTCTCATAAATGTGATATGTAATCACAAAATAAGCATGTAACTCATATTTATGTGATTTTTGTTTAAAACAAAGGTAATTTTTAGAGGGAAAACAAAGTGCCTGGCTCACTGTCATGTGTTTTTATCTCAGCTCAGTCATCCTCAGCTGGCAGCATCAGATGAGGAGTCAGGGACTGCTTGGCTGGAGATTTTGTCTAGGTCCAGCTCAACACTACTAGGCTACGTGACTTTGCCATAGCAGCCTTAACACCCTCCACGTATCCACATACCCAGGGCTTGGGCCCAGCCTTCCCTGAACCTTGACCAGGGACTGCCCTGAGATCCTCCCAGAACATGGAGGACTGGGAGGCCTATAAGGAGCTGCTATGAGGCCACATCCCACTTCCCACTCGCCACCCTGCCCCCACTGGGCTGGGAGGTGTCATGAGACTTCTCATCACCTCCCAGGTTCTGAGCTTTCTGCCCTGTCCCCCTCAGGAAAGGGCTGCAGAAGATAAAACTCCTTAGCTGCAGTCTGGCAGGGGCTTCTTGCAGTCTGGCAGGGGCTTCTCAGCAAGGGGGGTACCCTGCAATTTGCGTTGCAGTCATCTGTCCCCTTGTGTTTTGTTGTTGTCCTTTTGGACGTGTGGGACAAAGATCTTGGAGAACTGGCACCTTTGGCTTCTTCTTTTCGCTGTGGCAGTGATAAACTGTCTAAATCTAAAAGTGGCTCCTTGTATCTTTAGCAGACAAATCTGCCAGGCCTTGGCCTTGCCTTGTCTACTATATGTGAATTTGACATATTTGGTTCCCAGCGTGGCACTGGTAAAGTTACAACGCCCTTTCTGAGGACGCGGGGCCAGGTTGGGAGATAACAGATTCCAGGGAGCTGGCAGCGCATGATCTGGCTTAAGTTGGTGGGCAGTGGAGTGGGCGGGGGCCCTCCCACTAGGGGATTGTGCAAGCCAGGGTAGGAGGCATAAGATTCCACAGTCTCATGGGACAGAGGACTAGAAGTTTTCCCACAGTCTTATCTATTCTATTCATATCAATAAACTTTTGGAGATCAAGCAGCCACAGGCATCATTGAAACCAGCCTCTTGACTGTGCATTAAGTTGCTAAACGTGCGTTTGCTGAGGCCGAGTCAACAGCCACTGGACACGGAAAGCAAGTGCAGAGCCGTGCTTGTTGGCGGAGCTGCTCCTGCCCCTCTGCCCGGGGATTCCCTGAGCTTGCAGTTACGGTATAACTCCTGGAGTGCCTGTGCTAAAACCTTTTGGTCTTTGTTTCTGTAAAAAAGTGATTACTAGTTTGAGGAAAGAATTTGCAGTGAATCGAGAACAAAGGCAAAACTGATCGTGTGGGTTGAGAGTTCCATGAGCCGATGCCTCGTGTGTACCGTTGCAAAATGCGTTAATCAGTACGGAAATGTGTCTGGGAAGTGTTAGGAAAATGCCTCTGATGTGCAGTTTTCATTGTATACTGATATCTCGTTGCTTGGCAAGTTGAAAGTCTCAGCAGGAGTGACTAGTAAAGCCGCAAAGGACTGGGGCGGGGGTGCTTGAGTCACAACACTGAATCCCTCTGACAAATAGAAACCACTGTGGTTCACCAGATAAAAGCACAAAAGTTGTACCTGCAAAACAGGCCACGCCACGGGTTTTTTTTTGCCATGCCTGCTCCTGACAGATTGACTACACATGGGGTTTTTAACCCCTTCCTCCCCAGGGCTGATAAGGTCACAACACCCTTTTGGAAAAAAGACAGTGAGACCCGTGAGGCTGACTAGCAAGGTATGGAACAGGATCCCCATGGGCAGGGGCAGACCTGGTTGCTGGTGTGTTTAGTGACAAGAGGGACAGGAGAGTCTTTGACCACTGATGAGTTGTGTTGGTGTCTAGAGTTGAAAGAGGAGGGTCTGATAAAATGAGGAGAAGCAGTCTGTGGTTCCTCACCCTTCTTTGTCCCTGGGAAAGTGACACTGGTTCGCTCAGACCCATGGCTGTGACCACTGGTAAAATACTCCCTGTCATCAAGGGCATTCAGTCCCTCAGAGATGCACTGAGGACCCCTCTTACATCCTGGCCATGAGCCCTTTTGCTGATGACATGAGCATGGAGAAAGAGCACAGATGAGGGCTAGTGGCAGGAGGTCTTTACATCCATAAACAGTGGTCTACCCGAGATGGGTTTCCATCCTCTGACAAGCCCCCTTGATGACAACTATGACTTCCCTTGAGGCCACTGTAACCCCAGCCTGGATTTGTAATGGAAATCATGAGTACCCAAATGATGAACTAGTCATTCAGGTTCAGACTGACAGGTTTGTTCAATGGGCACCACCAGGCTTATGAGGGTGACTAAATTTTCTCTTGCATCCGAGAGATAGAATCTGGAAAACACAGGCCAACATAAATGCCCTTCAGACTAAGAAGGGTCTTGTGAGTTGAACTGCGTCCCCTTCAGAAGTCTTGCTTTTTGTTTTATTTTGTTTTGTTTGTTTGTTTGTTTGCTTTTTGAGACAGAGTCTCGATCTATTGCCCTGGGTAGAGTGCAGTGGCATGATCATAGCTCAATGCAGCCTCCAAATCTTAGGCTCGAGGGATCCCCTGCCTCAGCCTCCTAAGTAGTTGGGACTACAGGCTTGTGCCACCATGCCAGGATAATTTTTTAATTTTTTGTAGAACATGTAGACATTTTAGCCTGTATGTTGAGATCTGTGTCCAATGATTGTAACCTCTGCATTATACCCACTACTGAAGAAGGACACACCCTTCAGGAGTCCCCCTCGCTTCTCCTAAACTTTCCTGTAAAAGCTTCCAACTTGTAACAGACTCTAGAATATTCCCAACTTTGTCGGTGTGTCTTCCCAGGCTGATCCTCACATTTGGCTTCCAATGAATGTTTATCAAATTATTTCTGCCTCAGCAGCCTTAATTTAGGTTGACATTGCTCAGAAGAGCACTCACTTTAAAACTTATGAACTTTTTATTTCTGGAATTTTCCACTTAATATCTTAGGACCAAGGTTGACTGAGGAAAGGAAAACTGAAGAGAACATGTGACTACTGTACCACAAACAGAGTGGCTAAAACAGCAGAAATTTATTGTCTCACAGTTCTGGAAGCTAAAAGTTCAAAATCAAAGTGTTGGCTGGGTGGGTTCTTTCTGAGGGGTGTGAAGGGAGGATCTGTTTCAGGCCTCTCTTCTTGGATGTGTGTGGCTGTCTTCACCTGTCTTCACGTTCACATGGCATTCTCTCTGCATGAATATGTGTCTGTCTCCAAATTTCCCCTTTTATGAGGCCACCAGTCATATCGGATTAGGGCCCACCCTAATGACTAAATTTTAATTTGATTATGTCTATAAAGACCCTATCTCCAAAAAAGGTCATATTCTGATGTATTGTGGGTTATGACTTCAACATACAAGGCTGGGTACGGTAGCTCATGCCTGTAATCCTAGCACTCTGGGAGGCCAAAGCAGGAGGATGCTTGAGGTCAGGAGTTCCAGACCAGCCCGAGCAAAAGCAAGATTCTGTCTCTACTAAAAATAGAAAACTTAGCTGGGCATTATGGCTCAGCTGAGGCAGGAGGATCACTTGAGCCCAGGAGTTGGAGGTTGCAGTGAGCTATGATGACTGAGTGAGACTCTGTCCCCTCCCCCCAAAAAAAGACAATCAGTAAAACTTCATAATTCAGAAATACATCAGCATTCTTTTCAATGTCAGCAGGTCACGTATTAATCAGTATATCAACAATTTGAGGAACTCACAGTAAGATTCTATTTTTTTTTTTATTTCAGCATATGATGGGGGTACAAATGTTAAGTTTACATATATTGCCCTTGCCCCCCACCTCGAGTCAGAGTTTCAAGTGTGACCATCCCCCAGACAGTGCGCATCATACTCATCATGTATATACCCATCCCCTCCTCCCCCCTCCCATCTGCCGGACACCTGATAAATGTTATTCCTATATGTCCACTTAGGTGTTGGTCAGTGATATCAATTTGCTAGTGAGTACATGTGGTGCTTGTTTATCCATTCTTGGGATACTTCACTTAGTAGAATGGGTTTCAGCTCTATCCAGGAAAATACAAGAGGTGCTATACTACCATTGTTTCTTATAGCTGAATAGTACTCCATGGTATCCATAAACTACATTTTATTAGTTCACTCATGCATTGACGGGCAGGATGCCACCATAAATCATAAGACTTCCTTAAGGCTCGTTAATTTGGAAGCCTGTTTACTTTTCAAGTAAACAGCCAAATGTGACCTGTAGGCTATCAGTAATATGATAAAATCTCATACCATCCTGCCCCGTCTTGCCCAGGACGTGAGTCATCCTTTCAATGTCTCCATGCTGTAAAAGCTACCCTCCCGTTAGTCACTTAGTGACCATCTCAGTTATCAGATTCACTGTCACAGTACCACAGTGCTTGCCTTCTAGTAACCTTTATTTTACTTAATAATACCCCCAAAGCGCAAGAGTAGTGATGCTGGCACTGCAGATATCCCGTAGATATCTCAGTGAGATATCTGAAAAGAGATGCTGTAAAGTGCTCCTTTAAGTGAAAAGGTGGAAGTTCTCAACTTAATAAGGAAAGAAAGGCTGGGTGTGGTGGCTCACACCTGTAATCCCAGCACTTTGGAAGGCCGAGGGAAGAGGATCGCTTGAACCCAAGAGTTTGAGGCTGTAGTGAGCTATGATTGTGCCACTGCACTGCAGCTGGGGTGACAAATGGAAAAGGCATTTAATTTGTGGGTGGAACACATGACCAGAAATGTCTTCGGATTGATGGCAACGTGTTGCACCAGAAAGCATTGAGCTACAAAAACTTCAGCAAGGAATCCCCTTAAATAGTGACACCAAGCCATTTACTGAAAATAAAGGATGGTGACACAGATTCAGGAATACAGGTCAATAATAGCCTGAATAAGTCACAATGCCCACATCATTCACCCCACTTCATCACAAGAAAAAGGGCAAGCACAGTAAAGTAAGTGTTTTTTTGTTTTGTTTTTGTTTTTGAGACAGTCTCACTCTCTTGCCTGGGCTAGAGTGCCGTGGCACCAGCCTACCTCACAACAACCTCAAACTCCTAGGCTCAAGCCATCCTCCTGCCTCAGCCTCCTGGGCTGCTGGGACTAAAGGCACATGCCACCATGCCTGGCTAATTTTTCTATTTTTAGTTGTTTGGCTAATTTCTATTTATAGTAGAGACAATGTCTCGCTCTTGCTCAGACTGGTCACAAACTCTTGAGCTCAAGCAATCCTCCCACCTTGGCCTCGCAGAGTGCTAGGATTACAGGTGTGAGCCACTGCGTCCCAAGAATTGTTTTTTAAGAGACAGAGTCTTGCTCTGTCACCCAGGCTGGAGAGCAGAGGCACGATCATAGCTTCTTTAATAAGGCATTAATTCCATTGATAAGGGCTCAGCTCTCATACACTGATCACCTCCCAAAGGCTTCACTTCCTTATACCATTGTATTGAGGATTAAATTTCAACATATTCATTTTTGGGGGGACATAAACATTCAGTATATAGCAAGACTATAGGACCATATGGACCCGGCAGTTATGGCCAAGAGGCCCCAAAAGAGGAGATTGATGGTTTGCCCAGGAGGGAAATTCTCTTTTGCTATTGAGCCATGACAGGGACAAAAAATTTAAAGCCCCAGGTTGTAATAACGTGAATCCCCAGTGAGCTTTGGCATTTACTGTGGACAACAGGGAGAGGACCAAGAGGACCTGGACCCCCATGCTGAGGTCTGTGCTATTGGGACTGGTGTTGATCCAGTGCCTTCCCACTGCCTCTCTACCCAGATCTTACCCCCTTCAAGATGACCAGGACTAGTGCAGAGGCCCAGAGGCCTTATGCACTGACCAAGGAGTATTGGGGACTTGATGGCAACCAAGGTTGTCAAATCTTTGCAGCCTTTTCAGACACAGGGACACAAGTCACTGAGGTACCAAGAAATTACCCCATGGGAATGATCAAAAAATTACTTTAAAAGTCACTCTCAGATTGGGCAATGGACTGATGTGATTTTGTAGGTGCATTCATCAGTCTTCTCCAGAGAAACAGAAACTAGAGGAGGTATGTATAAATAGAGATTTATTTTACATAATTGGGTCATGTGATTGTGGGGGCTGGCAAGTGTAAAATCTGCAGGACAAGCCAGTAGGCTGGAAGCTCCAGGGGAAGTCAGTGTTGCAATCTTGAGTCTGAAGGCAGTCGGGAGGCAGAATTCCTTCCTCTTCTGGGGACTTCAGTCTTTTCACTTAAGACCTTCAACTGACTGGATGAGTCCCACCCACATTATGGAGGATAAACTACTTTACTCAAAATCTACTTATTTAAATGTTAATCACATCTAAAAAATATCTTCACAGCGACATCTAGACTGGTGTTTGACCAAACAAGTAAGTGCCATAGCCTAGCTAAGTTGACATAAAATAAATGATCACAGCAGATGAGCCTTTCTCAGTCAATACAATGTACTGTGGAAAAGGATGTGTTAAGTCCATGTAATACTTCTCTTGATGTAAGGGTTGTTACAAATGGGGAAGAGTGCCACAATTAGAACAGTGGTAGGGGGTCAAGTGGGCCACCAGGAGCCCACCCAGTCCTCTCAGCTCAGGCCTGCAGTATCAGTAAAGCAGTACAGGATGCCAAGGAAAGAGGTGGGTGGGAGAAAAGATCACTGCCTTGATCCAAGAACTGCTGGAGACAACACTTAAGGAAACTAGCCAGCAAGCTGTACAGACTGCCCTTCCACGAGGGCCAGTCAGCCCTAACAAGCATCTTGTGCTACACGTGTCAGTAACTAACAATTACGCAGAATGGGGCCTGTGGCAAAAAGATGTCACCGCCAGGCAACTGCCACCTAGGGTGTTGAACACGGAGCTTGCCTGACACCACCATCCAGAATACCCCTCTGGGAGACAATTACTGGCTTGTTATTGAGCACTGGTGGACATTGAGAGGGTGACAAAGCAAAGTGTTGTTATGCCCTGACATCCTTATCATGGGATGGGCAGAGATGAGAACGCCAGCAAAATAGGTATTGCCTAACAAGCACCCCTCACTAAGTGCAAGTGGTATGTCCAGGACAGAAGTGAAATAGTTAGTCTCCTCCAGATGTGCTGATTCAGATGCAGGGTCTATGCCAGCACCTCAGGTTTCTTGGGGGCTTTGGTGCACTGAGGTTCTTGACGATGCCTGGGCCTGGTTCATGGCTGGATCAGCTAAGCTAAAGGCCTGTGTGTGTTGGGGGGGGGAGGATACTGGGTTGCTGCTTTGCGTCCCCAGCAAAAACTATTTGAAACTTGCATGGGAAAGAGAGCTCTGTTCAGAGTTGTGAGTTGCGGCACCAGCCCTAGAAAAGACCATCCCAAATGCACCTTGTTACATTTTCACTGATTGATGGCGGTGTGGGCTGGTGCCTGCCAATGGGACAACTGGATGAGCAAGTCTCAGCCTCTTCAGGGAGACATGGCAGCAGATCACACAAAACCCACGCCCCTGTTTGTGATCCGAGTGGATGCCTGCGGAAAAAGTCTCCTTAAGATAAACAACGATGAAATCAACAAGCTGGCCAGACCATAGCCACATGGCTACACCACTGCACAGGGCATGGTAATCCATGCACAATTCAAGACTGGGCCCCAAAACAAGGCCTAGTGATTCCAGCGTGTGAGGCCAACAAAGCCTGTGAAATATGCCCAGACTGCCAGTTACATAGGTCAGTGTAAGGGAAACATTGAGGCACATAGTGAAGGATCCCAGATCCGATATAACCTGCCAAATAGATTATATAGGTCCTCTACCATACTCTCAAGGGTACTGCTGGGCATTGGCTGCAGGAGGTACCTTTTAAAGGTATGGCACTGCCATCTCCATCCACAGAGCAGCTGGGGGGCACATTATTCAAGGACCCTTAGATGATTATGCTACATAAGGCGATTCCCTAAAACCATCCAGTTAGAGAATGATGCCACCTTTATAGCAAAAAGTACCCAGCAATGGGCAGCTATCCATGTTGGCTGGATCTTTCATGCCCCATACCATCCCCAGGCGGCAGGTACCATGGACAGATGGAACAGAGAAACTGAAGAAGGTAACTGGACAGTCAAGGCTTGGCTCCCATTGGTCATGTGCTTAAGAAAGTCAGTTTGGACTATAAATGTGGCAATTCACCAGAAGGGTAGCTCCCTTTAAACACAGTTTTTAATTATGAGATTGAGGAGGTGGAAAGAGGCCCTGATTGGCTGTAAGAGACCCAAACCACATAATGAATTCTTCTTCTACTATTTTTCTTCTCATGCCTACTCCCTGGGAAACCAGGCTGCTGGAATTTCCAAGTAGCAAGAAGAAAGAGTCAAGAAGTGACTGACCCTAACTTGGTGTTTTGTGTTTTTTTTTTTTTTTTTGCCACCAGCTATGCTTGCTGGTCTTGGGCAATCATGGATAGTGATGATAATGATTTTAGATATATATATATATATATATATATACACATACACATATGGTGCAAAGTATATGAGGAAGAAACTACTGAGCCACCTGGGGACAAAGCAGAGCACGCGTGTGGGCAGGACATGAGGAGGACTGGGGAAAAGGGTGAAGTGACGGCTGTAGGGACTGGTCATGCTAATCACATGGCTGTGGAAGGAAAACAACACTTCGGTTTGCAGGACACTGGGGCCAACCCCAGGGGGTCAGGGGTGGAGGAAGGGACTGTTGCTCTCTCTCTCAGCTCTCATCTATAGGACATCTAACCCACACTGCTGCCACCACCCTCAACTTGACCACTGGCCAACAAGGAATCTGAATCTAAGAACTCTTAGAAACTTTCCAACTGCCACAGACTTCGGAAAGGATCAGCTTTCACCAAAGACAACAGAACAAGATTAGCTTTCTGGACATTGATTTGATCTCTTTGGTTTCATCCTGTTATTGTCAGCCTCTTTTGTACACTTGTCACAGGTTGCTCCAAACTCTTCAGCACGGGTGGTACTAGACAGTGGTATTGCCCTGAACTTCCCATGGGCCAACTGAGGGGGCATGTGCAAGCTGCCAACAGCTCTAGTTACCCTCCAGATGGGAAGGCTGGCAGCGGTCTGTCCTCTAAGTAGGACTTATTAACCTACAGGGGTCATAACTGTATATGGTTTTGTCTGATATTGCCTAAGACAAAAGATTTGGTGCAAGCCTCTATCGGTAAAATTAATTAAAGCCTCTATCGGTAAAATTAATTAAAGTATCTGGGGAGGAGGGGAGGCAGAAAAACCTACCTAACAGGTACAATGAACACTATTTGGATGGCAGGCACACTTACAGCCCTGACTAAAGCATTATAAAAGCTATCCATGTAACAAAAACATTTGTGGCCAGGCATGGTAGCTCATACCTGTAACGCTAGGACTCTGGGAGGCTGAGGCAAGAGACTTACTTGAGCTCAGGAGTTCCAGACCAGCCTGAGCAAGAGCAAGACCCCATCTCTACTAAAAAAAAAAAAATTAGCTGAGCGTGGTGGTGTGCACCTGTAATCCCAGCTACTTGGGATGCTGAGGCAAGAGGATCACTTGAGCCCAGGAGTTTGATGTAGCAGTGAGCTATGATGATGCCACTGCACTCTACCCCAGGCAACAGAGTGAGACCCTGTCTGAAAAAAAAAAAAAAACGCAAAACTTTTGTCCCCCTTAATATTTCAAACTAAAAAAAAAATCAGAGTATCTGATAGGGGTAGCCTGTGCTCCTGAGAATTGGTGGAGCTGTAAGGGAATGGCCCCAACCTGCAACCTTGCACGTGGCCATGCATACAAAGACTTGAACCATAGCTGATGAGCTCTGGCAGAACACTATGATCCTCCTGGAACATGAAAGGATGGCTGTTATGAAGCCACTTCCCACTCATCTTCGTAAGTCACCTGGGAGGCAGTCATGAGATAAAGTTTCATTGCCTCCCTCCGGGGTTCTGATGAGAGATAAGCGTGTGCCCCACCCCCCTCAGAAGAGCCACAGAATACACAACCCCTCAGCTGCACCTTCCATTGCAGTCACCTGTCCCCTTGTATTTTGATGTTGTCCTTTTGGTTATACGGGACAAGGACCTTGGGAAGCTGGCACCTTTGGCTTGTTCTTCTTTTCACTGTCTATGTAATTAATAAACTGTCTAAATCTAAAAGTGGCTTATTTTACCTTTACTATTTGAATCTGTCAGGCCTTGGCTTTGTCTTATATGTGTGAGCTTACACTTATTTCCTCTACATCAAAAGTCCTGACATTTTATTTTATTTTATTTTTATTTTATTTATTTATTTATTTATTTTTGAGACAAAGTCTCGCTCTGTAGCCAGGGCTAGAGTGAGTGCCGTGGCATCAGCCTAGCTCACAGCAACCTCAAATTCCTGGGCTCAAGCGATCCTCCTGCCTCAGCCTCCCAGATAGCTGGGACTACAGGCATGCGCCACCATGTCCAGCTAATTTTTTCTATATATTTTTAGTTGGCCAATTAATTTCTTTCTATTTTTTAGTAGAGACGGGGTCTCGCTTTTGCTCAGGCTGGTTTCAAACTCCCAACCTTGAGCAATCCACCTGTCTTGGCCTCCCAGAGTGCTAGGATTACAGGCATGAGCCACCGTGCCCGGCCAAAAGTCCTGACATTTTAAATTAAAAAAATGTATTTCCTCATTGGTTAAAAAAGGAATTATATTACTATTAATATTTCATTGCAAAGGTGCACAGTGGCTAGCCCAGATGTTAAGGGTGGATAACCTAAGGAAGCTCCAGCAGCCATTAAGTGGATTATAGGTATGGTGCCTGGAAGGCGCTAATCCACATCCAAGGTAAGGGGTCATGAACTGGGGTGTGCACAGGCTGGAAGTCAGCGAGGGGAGCTGAAATCCCATGCAATAGGTTGCAAATAAACTCAATTTTTGCTGTAGAAAAGTGACACAGCCTTCAGATTTTCAGAGTTGGGACCTCAAACAAATTTAGGGAGGTCAGCTCCAAGTCGAGGATACCTTAAAAATGCAAAAATTACACAGAGCCGAAAAGTGGAAACAACCCAAATATCATCCATCAATGGATAAATTAATACACAAATTGTGGTATATCTCTACAACAGAATAGTATTCAGCCATAAATGGGAATGAGATACCGATACATGCTACAACATTAAGGCTGAGCATGGTGGCTCACACCTGTAATCCTAGCACTCTGGGAGGCCAAGGCAGGAGGATCGCTTAAGCTCAGGTGTTCGAGACCAGCCTGAGCAAGAGTGAGAGCTGTCTCCACAAAAACTAAAAATAAATTAGCCAGACAACTAAAAATAGAAAAAATTAGCCAGGTGTGGTGGCACACACCTGTAGTCCCAGCTATTCAGGAGGCTGAGGCAAGAGGATTGCTTGAGCCCAGGAATTGAAGGTTCCAGTGAGCTATGACGATGCCACTGCACTCTAGCCCAGGTGACAGAGAGAGACCCTGTCTCAAAAAACAAAACAAAAACATGCTACAACATTGAGAAACCTTACAAACATTATGCTAAGTCGAAGAAGCCTGTCACAAAGACCACATATTGAATGATTCCATTCATATGCAATGTCCATAATAGGCAAATCCACAGAGACAGAAAGTAGATTAGTGATCACCAGGGGCCAGGGGAGATGAGGGAATGAGGGTGACTGCTAAAGGATATCAGGTTTCTTTCTAGAGTGATGGTTGTATAACTCTACAAATATACCAAAAACCGTTTAATTGTTAAATGGGTGAATTGTACGGTATACGATTAGATCTCCATAAAGCTGTTAGCAGAAAAAAAAAAAAAAACCCAGAACATTAAAATCACCTGACAAACACACCCGTCCCATATGATACTGCATTTTGATATTCTATTCTCCTATTTAGCGGCCTATTAAGTTTACCAACAAGTAGGCTCCTTAGGGAAACTCCCACACATAGCAAAACAACACAAAAACAGCAAGTTAATAGCCCTGAGGACAAAAAGAATTCACAAACACAAGCACTGTTTTTGCCAGCCCTAAAAGCTGGCAGCCTCCAGCTGGTTAAACAGGAGAGACTAACTTCGGGCACAGGCCACTCTTTTATCTGTGCTGACAGATGTCAGAGAGCAGGGTCAAAGGTGGAAAGAAACCCAGCCTGGATAGCCCTGTGCTGGTGCAGCCAAAGTGTCATCAGGAGTCAACCCAACCCCCTCCCACAAGTGACAGGAGGTGCTAAATAATTAGCAGCATTCCCAGGTTCTCCTTGTTCGGCACCTTGTCTTTAATGATCTCCTCCAAGATCCGACCAAGCCAGTGGCACCAGTTGGCCTCGTGGTGAGCAGGAGTACTTACGTTGTTTATTATGAATATTTGGATGTTAAAAATACAAGAAAATAACATTACAAACACCCACGTACCCCACCCTTCAAAATTAAGAAATGTTCATATGTGTCATATTTGCTTCAAAATTTTTAAATGAAAAATGTCAGATACAAACTCCCCTTCTTACCCTTCCCCAGTCCCTCGCTCCCCCTCCCCAGAGCAACCACTACCCTGAAATTGACATGAAGCCTTCTGCGAATGTCATATACAATTTTAATATATACATACAAATGTAGGTATGTATCCAGTGGTAAGCTGCAGTATTTTTGTGCGGTTTCTACTTTATAAAAATGATATTCTGGCCGGGCGCGGTGGCTCACGCCTGTAATCCTAGCACTCTGGGAGGCCGAGGCGGGCGGATTGCTCAAGGTTAGGAGTTCAAAACCAGCCTGTGCAAGAGCGAGACCCCGTCTCTACTAAAAATAGAAAGAAATTAATTGGCCAACTAAAAATATATTTAAAAAATTAGCCAGGCATGGTGGCACATGCCTGTAGTCCCAGCTACTTGAGAGGCTGAGGCAGAAGGATTGCTTGAGCCCAGGAGTCTGAGGTTACTGTGAGCTAGGCTAACGCCATGGCACTCACTCTAGCCTGGGCAAGAGAGCGAGACTCTGTCTCAAAAAAAATAAAAAAATTTTTAAAAAATGATATTCTATTGTACATATCATTCTGAACTCAACTCTGCTTTTGAGTTATCCATATTGATCCATAAACAGCTTGCACGTTCATGATGACTGTTGTATAGTATTTCATTACATGAATATATCACGATTTCTTTACCCTGTTGATGGGCATTTAACATGTTTCTGAATTTTTGATTTTACAAACAAAGCTGCAAAAGGACATTTTTGTGGACGTGTGGAGCCATTACTTTAATAATCAGAAAGATGTCTGTTTTAATGCAACCTAGAGAAACAGTAGGATGAGGGTAGATGAAGATCTAGAGTGACTCAAGAAAAGGCTTTGCCTGGGATGCCCTCAGGAAACCTCAAGCCCCCTCATCCCCCAGCTCCCGTAACATCCAGAGGCAAACCTCAGGGAACTGAGCGGACCTTTGTCTACAAGTCAGACCTAGCGGGAGAGAACAGTGACAACAGGCTGAGGAATGGGGAATGGATGATCAGCAAGGGACCCAGTGCTGAGAGAGGAAGTAGAGGCAGGTATCAAAAGTGAGGACCCAGAGCCAAAGAGGGGTACAAAATAGGAAGGGGTATCAAAAAACCCCAAAATATTATGTTGGACAGGATGCATTTGGTAAGCAATCCTTTTATCTCCGGCTCTTGATTCTCTTGCTATTGCTGTTTTTTAAAATTGCAAGATGTAATAAATGTATGCAAACTGTAAAAATTCAGAGTTCAAAAGGGTATGCAATGAAAAGTAAGTCTTCTTCCTAACTCTCACCTCCAAAGCCCAAAGCCCCTTCAGAAGCAACCATTGTCACCAATTTTTTGTGTGTCCTCCCAGATATTTTATGCATATACCAACATATATATAGATGCATACATACACTACACTCTTTTTTTTTTTTAATTTTTAATCTCTTTTTTTTTAGATGGAATCTTGTTGTGTCACCCAGACTAGAGTCCAGTGGTGGCATCTCAGCTCACTGCAACCTCAAACTCCTGGGCTCAAGCAATCTTCCTGCCTCAGCCTCCCAAGTAGCTAGGACTATAGGTATGAGCTAATTTTTTCTATTTTTTGTAGAGACGGGGGTCTTGCTTTTGCTCTTGCTAGTCTGGAACTCCCGGGCTCAAGCAATCCTCCCACCTTGGCCTCCCAAAGTGCTTAGGATTACAGGCATGAGCCACTGTGCCCGGCCCCATACTCTTTCTTTATCCACAAATGATGGCATATTACATAGCTTTACATCTTACTTTCTTCCCATCTCTTAGGAAGCAATTCATACTAATACAATAGATCTATCCCTACTTTTTTGTTTCTTTTTTATCCCTACTCTTTTTAATGGTTGCATAAAAATACATCATATGAATGTACCATAATTTAATTAGTCCACTACTAGGTGATATTTAAGTCGTTCTAATCTTCCCCAACCACAAATAATGCTACCTTCAATATTCCTGAAAATTTCTTTGACCACAGTAGTTTATCTGTAAGATAAAACTCAGGCAGTGCAATTGCTAAATTAATATCACATACATTTTTGGCCTTAATATATAGTTTCAAATTTTCTATCCTTGAGGCTTCAGGGCAATGCACCCAGTTCTGCCACAGCCTCAATGACAACCTACAGATGTCTGCTAAAGGACACTGGAAAACACTCAAGCCTAGTCACAGTAACTGGAGGATAATCTCCGGAAGGCTTGATGGCAACACGAGTGCTGGGGAAGAAAATCCATCTAATCCAAGGAGTTATCCAAACTGAAGAAAGAATGTGTTAACAGAATGAGAGTGGTCTCTACAAAATCCGTAAGAGAGGAATGAAGCAGCAAGAATTTGGCAACAGTTTATCTGTCACTATCCGAGGGAGAGAGATACTTAACCTAATGGAGAAGCACCAGAGAAGCACATTCAATCAGGTTTCTCCAAGGCCTAGATGGAATTTCCTTCCATAAAATTCTACTCCTTGGTTCTGGGTCCTGGCACACCAAGCAGTCCAGTAATGTAGCTACTAATTTCATTCCCTAAGTACCTGAATCCCAGGAAAAGGGTTTAGTGGATTAAATATGGCCACAGATTCTTTGACATGACTCCCATTAAGAGGTGAGGTCTATGTCTTCTCTAGAGTCTCAGTGGCTCTCTAACTGCTTTGACGAGTGGAATTCAGTGGACATTATGCTGGGCCAGTTTCCAGGCCCAGGCCTTAAGAAAAGGGCAACTTTCACTTTCTGTCTCTTAGAACATTCAATCTGGGGGAAGCCAGCACCAGATAAGAAATCTGACTATCCTACAACTACCATGCTGTGAGGAAGCCCAAGCAGCCACACAAAGAGAGAGACAATATCAGCTGCTCCGGCCAAACCCAGCCCAGCCACCAAATATGCCATTGAAGAAGCTATCTTGGCCATTCCAGCCCCAGCAGATATGACAAGCCTGCCAAAACCAGAATCGAGGCCCAGGCATATGGCCCCACGTGAGCAATCCTAGCCATCTTTAGCCATTCAAGTTGAAGCCCTACTCCATCGTGGGGCAGAAATAAGTCATTTCCACTGTGCCCTGCCTGAATTCCTGACCCTCAAAATTATGAATAGAACAAAATATTTGTTGTTTTGATCCACCATGATTTGGGTTAGTTTGTTATGCAGCAACAGATAACTGTGTGAAGGAGTATTATGATCCTTGGGAGGTTTGATCTCCTGTCTTAGTTTGTTTTATGCTGCTATAACAGAATACCTGAGGCTGGGCAATGTATAAAGGACAGAGACTTATTTCTTACAGTTCTGGAGGTCCAAGGTCAAGAAACTCGTGTCTGACGAGGGCCTTCTTGCTGCGTCACCCCATGGTGGAAGGCAGAAAGGCAAGAAAACATGTGGTAGGTAGGTGTGGGGCTAAACTCATCCTTTTATCAGGGACCTCCACCCTTAATAACTAACCCACTCCAGCTATACCACTCGCAGCTCCTCCCCTGTGCCTAAGACTGTGCCTGACATGGGATGGGGGGTGTGGCGGGGGACAGAGGTGGGAAAAACAGGCAGCCCTCCGAGCTTCACAGCACTAGCTCCAAGCCTTATAAACAGATGATGACAAGAAACATGACACATGAAATGACAAATATGTGCACAGGGCATTGGGGGGCTCAGGAAGACCCACCAATTCAAGTAGTCCACAATAAGAGCTACAGAATAGATTATCTCATCATTCTCAGGCTCACCATCCTTGAAAGATGTAAAGTTAATATAAATTTATGTATCAATTTAACACATTCAAATTTCATTTTTCTAGCACTCTTGACATTATTTTCATTAGGAAGGAGAAAGTCACTGGCATTTATGGAGTAGTATAACTTTTACATGTTTCTGTTCCTATCCCACCCCCTTAAGTGCTAAGCTGATTTTATTACTTTTATGTGTGCTAATGCAGTTTTTGACAAGTGAGGGTAGAGGGGACATTGTGGTTGGCTGCCCCTACACCCATTCCTCCTCCCCTTTGTGTGGTAGCCACCTGGTTTGGGTGGGAGGGACTCCAACCCCAACTTTAGGAGTGAGCCTCCATGCAGCTAAGCTAATCAGGGTATACCCATCTCCTCCTGGCCACTATGATGGGTTCAGGGATAGGCAGTTAACCTAGATCCAGCCAGTCAATCAACTTCTACAAGACAGCAGAGACCAGAGAGCTACAGAAAAACAGAGATGTTGCTTTGATAACATCATAAATCTCTAAAGCAAATTACATCTAAAGGACACTCAACTATCAGAGTTTTCCTTTCTATAAGATAACAAAGCTAGCTGCTTTATAGTTTCAGCCAGTCTAAGTGGCCACCAAACAAATTCTAACTGATACAAAGTGGGTGGGTCACTGAAACATCCCCTCATCCTCAATAGGGCTATTAACTTGGTTTTATAGATGTACAACACTAGCTCCTTATTAACTCACATTGGCCACATGTAGAGGGAGGATTAATAATGTATTTTCCATGGGACAACTCAGGTTCATGTGACCTAAGATGTTTGGGATACAAGGACTGAAACCAGGGGCCTCTCCTAAATCCCAGCCCTAGGCTCCCCTTTCAAAGGCCACACATTCCTAGCTTTCTCCTGCTTCCTCTTCCTCCTCCTAAGGCCATCTAGAATTTCTCTGGTAGTTGCCACTCTAGAGATAATCCTGAGCAAATCTCCCCCTGAGAAATCCTGTGTCCTCACCCTTGGGGCATTCATTGGGCCCCTGACATTTGTAAAGGTTAAATCAAGCACCAGAAGTTAACAAGACTCTGGTTTCTTGGCTAGAGGAGCTGGGGCCACAGGGAGTGATTTTTTAACCATCTCTCAAGATGTACCTGCCCCTCCAAGGCTCAGAATCATGAGCCCAACATGCAAGGTCCCAGGAGACCCTGTCCCACCTGGACAGGTACAGAGGATGCAGCCCTGGTTGTGGTCAGTTTTGCCCTTCATAAACCCTCATGGTCATTTTCCCCCTCATCCTCAACCCCGACTCTGGCTTTCTGTGGAATGTGGCTCCACTCTTCTCCATCCTGCATGCTGCCACACCAAGCATTCGTCACCCGAAACCCTCTGCGCCTCTCCTACCACATATGCCAAAACCTGGACACTGGTGCTCACAGGCCATCTTCACTCAGCCCCTGACTGCTCAAGAGCCCACCCTGAGCCCCTCCTAGGAACCTGGGCCCTTAGCCTGGCCTTCAAGGCTGTTCTCAAGGGCCTGCCCTGTCCCCAGTCCCCACAGCTCCTCCTCAGTTTCCCTCCTCTACAGCACAGACACGAGGCCTATGGACGATTGGCCAACCCAACCCAAGACCTGCCTCCTCCTCCTATCAGTCACAGATAGGAAAGCCAAATGTCCCTGCAAACGGTACCAGTGGATCAAAGGCCCCATCCTTCTCCAACCTTAGAGCAGCTTCTCCCCCCAGAGTCCTCTCTCTGAAGTTGACTGTTTATTGATCTATTCACTTCTTTGTCCTCCATCTTCCTCAAAGGGGCATATATGCCCCATGAGGGCAGGGGCAGGGACCTCGTCTCATGGAATCCCAGCACTTGGAACCGTGCCTAGGACATAATAGGTGCATTAATATTTGTTGAGCATCATTAGAAAGACAGAGACCACATGAATCCCTTTGGTTAATTTCCTAAAACCACTCCAACTTAACAAAAATTGGTCAACATTGGGTTTCTTCCAGCCTCTGTCAGCTGGCAGTGGGCTGTCGGTCCATCCCTGCCTGAAATCTGTGTTCCACTGGGTAAACCCTTCCTATTGGACATTGATGTCTTCATAACAAAAAGGCACGCTCTCCTTACTGTCTATGATTTTGCTTTCACTCCCTGAGAAGCAATATTGGGGTCTCCCCCTCCACACCCCAAGGAGAAAACCTTGCAAATTTATAAGAGGCCTCTGTATTTTTCCTTAAGTTATTTCCTTCGGAAGAAGTTTGTGGTCGCCAATATCGCCACAGAATTAAAGAGCGATTCTGTGATGTCTGTCAGCTTATATACACGCATCTGCCATTCTCTTCCCAAGTCAGCGCCCTCCTCTCCCAACCTCTGTCCACTTTAAGTCCAGCCTCCAGATCACCTCCTTGCTGGCGTCTTCCTGATTTATACCGCTCATTTGGCCTGTTCATTTCGGCCCAAGGGTTCTGTCTGCGCTTTGCACATTGACCCTACAGGTTTCCAATTTATGGCCATAGACTCAGTGAGTGCCCAGGTCAGTTCCTGTGTCCTTCACTTTTTGTCCAACACCCCCTTCATCTCCAGCCTCTGTCCCTGTGCCCACCCCATCTCCAGGTCGCGAGGCTTCCGCTGGGTTACCTGGAGCCGATGAAGCCGCAGAGCATAGCCTTGAATAAATAGCTGAAACAAGAAGCGCAGCTGCCCAACACTTGGAAGCTCCTCTGGGTTTCGAAGTCGCCGCCTGCCGCCAGGCCCAGCCACAGGAGCCTCGGCTACCTTATCCGCGGGGAGGGCGGCAGGGATTGCGGCCTTGGTTCTGGCCCCGCGTGGGCAGAGGTCACGGCCGGCCGCTCGCATCCCCAGCAGCGCCCACCTCAGCCTGGCGCAGCCCAGCGCAGCCATGGGTCGTACTCGCCTCTGAAATGAGCGCGGAGTACCTGGACCAGCGCGGGGACACCGCAGGGCAGGGGCGGGTTTAAAGGCCGGAGTGGCTCGGGGCGGGTCCAGACAAGCCTCTTCCTGGTCACTTTTCTACGCGGCCCCCACTCCCTCCAAAGCGGGATCTAACGAACACACAGGAGCCATCTTCTCCAGCTGGAAGCCCCCGGCGCGGGGGAAGGCAGGAGATTGACAGGGTGACTTCGGGAGACCCACGGCGCTCCGACCATGGCCGCCACCGCTACCAACTCCCCACCCCGCGCTCCCGCAGACTCTCAAGAACTTTTTTTTTGTCTGAACTCTGGGGGGCGGGAATGCAGCGAAGTTCTCGGAAGCCCAGACAGCTTCCAAGACCCGGAGGCCCCACCCAGGGGCGACCCGGCCTGCCTGCCGATCGCCACCCGAAAGCGCCATAGCCCCCGCCCCCGTGGCTCTCGCGTCCCTGCGGCTGAGGCCGAACTGCCCGCTGGCTTTTCCTAATTGCCTCCCGGACTGATCCCAGAGTCCGAGGGCTGAGAGAGGCCACAGGCATCTGATTCCTGGAAAGGTGAAGCTGAACAAACAAACTTAAGGATTAGTGATTTGGGGGTTTTGCTTTGTTTTTTTAAATGCAATTCTCCCCCCCACACTCACCCTTTCCTGCCCAGTCTGCTAAGGCAGAGTGTTTAAACTGCACGTCGAGACCAGATTTAGTAGGTTGTGATTGGAGTTATTTTTAATAAAATGAAATAAAATAGTACAGAAAACTTATTGCAAGAAGAAATAGTATTGTCTCATGAATCCTTTGTTTCACGTATATACAAAGTACAGTTTTCAAAAAGTTAAAAAACATGACTCATGCAAATATAAAATAAACACAGGTTCAGAGATTATCCAACCCATGAATGAAGGACGCAGCTGGATGGTAAATCTGGTTCTAAGAGATTGGAAGAATGGGTAATGGGTAGGCAGCCCGAGGGGAAAAGAGCACCTTGAATTCAGACAATTAGACTGACAGCTGAGTGGCTGGGTGTGGATTTCTTTTTATTTATCCTAGGGTTAGTAGTTTCTTGAAGCTGTGGCTGAATGTCTTTCATCAGTTTGGAGAGTTTTTTCGCCATTATCTGTTGAAACATTACTTCTCCCCATTCTTTCTCCTCTCTTAGTACTTCTCAGATTTGGGTGCCTTTCAAATAGCTAGTTTACAGGTAGCTTAATACCTTGAACAGTGTTTCACTATGTTGCTTGGGCTGGTCTTGAACTCCTGGCTTCCAGGGATCCTCCCACCTTGGCCTCCCAAGGTGCTGGGATTACAAATATGAGCCACCAACGGCCTGCTTTTATCTCTGACAGTTGCCTGAAGACACTAGCAATCCAGGAGCACCTTACTACAATTTCAGGAGTGAGATGTGAGATGCTTTGAAGCTAAACTGCAGTTCCTTAGAGGGCTAGTGTATTTCCGGTCCTTAATCCTTTTAGGTTCCATCCCAAAGTTCAGACATGAGAGACCATGGACTCCAGCTTTTCTTCCCCCAGCCATGTGAAGGTCTATCACTCAGCTTCTCAGCTTCCTCTTCTGAAAACAGGAAATGCCATTAATAAGAAAGTGATCCTAAATGACTAATTTACCTCTGGAGTTCTGCCTTCCACTTTTTGCCAGCTGTAACTCAAAGCAACGCACTCTAATCTTGCAATGACGAGGCCCTGAGGTATGTTGGAAGTTGCTGCATATCAACATGTATAGAGCTGTATCATTCTTTTTTAAAGCCACAAATGGGCCGGGTGTGGTGGCTCACACCTGTAATCCTAGCACTCTGGGAGACCAAGGCAGGAGGATCACTTGAGCTCAAGAGTTCGAGACCAGCCTGAGCAAGAGTGAGATCCTGGCTCTACTAAAAATAGAAATAAATTAGCTGCACAACTAAAAATACACAGAAAAAATTAGCTGGGCATGATGGCACATGCCTGTAGTCCTAGCTACTCAGGAGGCTGAAGCAGAAGGATCGCTTAAGCCCAGAAGTTTGAGGTTGCTCTGAGCTAGCCTGATACCATGGCACTCTAGCCCGTATAACAGAGCAAGACTCTGTCTCAAACAAACAAACAAAAAAAGTTAAACCCACACATTATTCCAATGCATGGATTAACCATAATTTATTTCATCAGTATCCTACTGATTTACATTTATGTTGTTTCCAATACTTTTTTATCTATACAAATGATGCTGCAATAAATATCTTTCTATATTTGTAATTTTGCACGTGTGCAAATACATGTGTGCAATAAATCCCTAGTAGTAGAATTGCTGGTTCAAAAGACAGGTACATATAAAAGTGTGAAAGCTCTGAAGCAGTTTGTATGCCCTTGAGCCATGTTTGAGAGTTTGTTTCCCTATACTCTGCATTACATAATGGTATCAAACTTTTGATCTTTGTCAATTTTATAGGTAAAAAATGTTTTTTAAATGTAGTTTTGATTTGCTTTCATCTTATATGTAAAGTTGAACATTTTTGTATATGTTTGAGAGCCATTTTAATTTCTCTTCTATGAATTTGATCATGTTTTAATTTTATTTTATTTTATTCATTTATTTTAAAAGTTTCCTTCAAATTATAAAAACAATTTTTGCTATTTAAAGATTCTCTTGTTGGGTAAGAAAAAAAAACCAGCTACATGGTATTCTGAGAGATACTTTGAAATCAAAATAGCTTAGAATGGCTGAAAATACAGGAATGACTAAAGATATACCAAACAAATGCATTGAAAATAAAATAGGAGTCAGGCACAGTAGCTCACACCTATAATCCCAGTACTTTGGGAGGCTAAGGCCAGGAGTTCAAGACCAGCCTAAGCAACATAGTGAGACCCCCAACTCCACAAAAAATTTAAAAATTAGCTAGGTGTGGTGGTGTGTGCCTAAGGTACTCTGAGCTACCAGAGAGGCTGAAGCAGGAGGATCGCCTGAACCTAGGAGTTTGAGGTTACAGTGAGCTGTGATGACACCACTGCACTCTAACCTGGGCAACAGAGCGAGACCCTATCTCCAAAATAAATAAATAAATTAGTTAATAAAATAAAATAGAAGTGAAATATTAAAATCAAACAAAATCAAGGCAATTAAATATTTCAAATTTACAAAAGGTACCATCCATCAAGAACATATAATAGTCATGAACCTTTATGTACCTAACAACAGATCTTCAAAATATAAAACAGAAATTGTTAGAAATACAAGAGAATTTGAAAAATCCACAAATCCATAATACTTTTGGGATACTTGAATGTACTTCTCTCAAAATTTAACAAATCAAGTAGACAAAAATAATTAAGGCTATAGAGGATTTTAAAACAAAATTAATAAATTAATAAACAGAGACTAAATATTTTTCAAAAATACACATGGAACATTCAGAAAAATAAACAAGTACTAGACCATCAAAAATATTTCAATAATTCTAAAAGGCAGAATATATACACTCTCACCACAATGTAATAACACTATAATTATGTAATTATAATTTAACAACAAAAGAATGACCCCTTTCAAAACACAAAAATATCCAACTATTTTATTTTTTATTTTATTTTTTTTAGTTTATATTTATTTTTAATCTCCTTTTTCAGTGTCAGATATTTTTTGGGAGTTTTTTTCTTTCTTTTTTTTATTTCAGCATATTATGGGGGTACAAATGTTAAGGTTACGTACATTGCCCTTACCCCCCCTTCCAGTCAGAGCCTCAAGCCTGACCATCCCCCAGATGGTGCACATCGCACTCATTATGCATGTATATACTCATCCCCTCCTCCCCACTCCGTCTGCCCGACACCCGATAAACGTTGTTCCTATGTGTCCACTTAGGTGTTGTATTTTTTTTTTTTAAACAAAGTCTTGCTCTGTTGCCCAGGCTAGAGTGCCATGGCATCAGCCTAGCTCACAGCAACCTCAAACTCCTGGGCTCAAGCGATCCTTCTGCCTCAGCCTCCCAAGTAGCTGGGACTACAGGTGCTGGCCACCACGCCCAGCTAATTTTTTGTTTCTATTTTAAGTTGGCCAGCTAATTTTTTCTATTTTTAATAGAGATGTCATCTCACTCTTGCTCAGGCTTGTCTTGAACTCCTGACCTCAAGTGATCTTCCAGCCTCAGCCTCCCAGAGTGCTAGGATTATAGGCATGAGCCACCGTGCCTGGCTCCAACTATTTACATGTAAATAAAAACACCTTCCTACATGACTCTCAGATTAAAAAGGAAATCAAAATGGAAATTATAAACTGTTTGGAAGTGAATGACAACAACAGAAACAATGTATTGAATCTTGTTGGGAATGGCCAAAATAATATCAGGTAAAAATGTAGAGCATTAAATATATTTATTAGAAAATAAGAAAGCTTCATTAAGCAGCCAATTTTTTTAAAAAAGTTAAAAAATATAAAATACCAAAAAAATGAACCCAGAGAGGGGGAAAAAAATCATTTCCTTTTCTCACAAAAAGATTCCGAAGGAAGGCATGCTGCTGGCATTTGTCCCTTAGGCCAGTCTCCTTACAATTCCACAAACACGTGAGAAGGAAACAGTCCTCAAACAGCGAAAAACTGTCCTGACATTATCAGTTAGGCCTTAGTGTCACCAGGAGCTGGTCTGGCACTTAGTGTCACCAGGAGCTGGTCTGGCACTCACAGCTTGGCTTTCGTGTTCTCGTGTTTGCCATAAACCCATTTCACAGAACACCAACATTGTACAAGAACACTATCCTAGTCAACTTGGGCTGCTGTAACAAAATACCATAAACTAAGGTGGCATAAGTGAAATGTGATATACAAAATGGTGTCACTCTGGTTCGGAGCACTAAAATGGAGTCGGGAAGCCATTCTAAGAAGGACTGCTGCACGACTTGCAAACTTGCACAACAAGGACTTGCCTGGAATTTTTGTTTTTTTTTTTGAGACAGAGTCTTGTTCTGTTGCCCAGGCTCGAGTGCCGTGGCATCAGCCTACGTCACAGCAACCTCAAACTCCTGGGCTCAAGCAATCCTCCTGCCTCAGCCTCCTGAGTAGCTGGGACTACAGATGTGTGCCACCATGCCTGGCTAATTTTTTCTCTATATATTTTTAGTTGGCCAATTAATTTCTTTCTATCTATAGTAGAGACGGGGTCTCACTCTTGCTCAGGCTGGTTTCGAACTCCTGACCTTGAGTGATCCGCCTGCCTCAGCCTCCCAGAGGGCTAGGATTACTTGCCTGGAATTTTTGAACTGGGCCAAACCGCCATGACCACAACATCCTAGAAAATAGCTGAATTTGGCCAGCACCACAACTCTTAAACTGCAACAAGCAGTGAACCATGGACTCATATAAAACCAGTCTTCTCCACCAGTGATAATTCTTTCAAAAACACTTGTGTAATCACCCTCAGTGTCCTTTTAAAAATATCTACTTCCCTTTCCTTCCTCAAAACAGTTTGGCTTCTAGCCAAATCTGTGTCTCCCAAATTGCAATTCCTAGGACTCCAATAAACACTTTGTCTTACAAAAAAAAAAAAAAAGAAAGAAAGAAAGAAAAAGAAAATCATCCATAATCTTGTAAAATGTAGATAAAGTAACAAAGTGAAAGACTCCCCTGTCTTTTCCACTTACATCCCCTCAGAATGTGCAGTCTAAACCCACATCAAAGTAAAAATATTTCTTCCCAAAAGCAAAGCAGCTGCCTTCTTTCCTGCTTTTCTTGGGGCATGTGGGAGATCTGCTGGCATAACATTAGGTCTACACTAGCTATTAACAGCTGCACTCTGACGCCCAAGGAAAGGTACCTGCGTCTGCTCAACAACTGTCCTCTGATGGGGAGTGGGATGGCAAGGCTGGTTCTTCTACACAATGTTTCATAAAGCCTAAAACTTTTCTGCAATTCTAATATGTATTTGGATCTGTTTCTATAATGTCCATCCCAGAGATCAAAAATCCAATAGCTTTTTTTTTTTTAATTTTTTAAATTTTCTTATAGTCACTCGGTCACCTAGGCTGGAGTGCAGTGGCATCATCATAGCTCACTGCAACCTCGAACTCCTGGGCTAGAGCAATCCTCTTGCCTCAGCTTCCCAAGTAGTTGGGACTACAGATGCACACAGCCATGCCTAGCTAATTTTTCTATTTTGGGGGTCTTGCTCTTGCTCAGGCTGGTCTGGAACTCCTGGCCTCAAGCGATCCTCCTGCCGCCTCCCAGAGTGGTAGGTTTACACGCATGAACCACTGTGCCCACCTGGTCAAAACACCCAAATAGCTTTAAGTGAAGCAGATGTTCCACGGTGGGCAGATCTATGTAAACCTAGCCCCAAAGTCCGAGGAAGCTGAGAGGCTGATGTATCCAGTTTCTCAAGAAGAAATATTAACAGAACAGAAGCCATGTCCCAATGGCCATAAGAAGGTTGGCTTCCCACCGTGACCATACTGCCCCCACCCACTCCCCTGGGCTTATATGCCACAGGACAGGAGTGTGTAAGACAGTTGAAGTTGACCCTTCAGGAAGAGACAAGAATGCTGTGTGAATCTGCCTAAGGGCAGGATTTATAATAACAGTAAAGTAGAAATCTAGAGGCATTCCGAGAACCAGGGTTATTAACCAGAAGTCAACACGGTGGATCAGCATCCAAGATGGAGTTGCTTTAGCCTCCACAGCTGCCCTGGCCAGAGACCAGAATAGGGGAGTGGAGGGAAAGCCCCAGGCCGGCTGGCAGCCAGCTCTAGCCGACTGTGCCATATGGGAATGCAGGTCTGGCGGCACTAGAGCTCCGGATTTTCAAAGAGAAGCCAGCCATCAGAATTTTTATGAGAAAATATCTGATAATCTTCTAAAAAATGTTAATCAGCTCAAACACAACCTGTGTGTGCCAGTTTTTACCCTCTGTTTTATGATGTTCCACTTTTCTCTCTGTCTGTTCTTGTGCCAGGGCAATACTTGTTTGAAATACTGCCCCTTTATAAAAAGACTTCTTTTTCACATTAACTTATTTGAATACTGCAGTTTCCCTGAATAGGTCATTACTCTTCTCCTCCAGATAAGGAAAATGAGGTTCAGAGAAGTAAATGGCAGAGCCAGATTTTGAACCCAGATCTCCAGGTACTGGGTTCAGTGTTCTTTCTACTAGATTTCAAGTGAGAGGGGAAGGAGGAGACAGCAGGAACATTTCTACTGCAGAAATGGGAAGTTGAGAGGAGCCTACTATTACCCTGATAACCAGGGGCTGGGTGACTGGCTGTAAGTAGGTAGAACCCATTGCCTGAGCCTATATCATGGCATGTGCCTGGAGCCAGTGTTCTCCAGCCCCAGTGACTTCAGCATCTCTGGAGATGGCAGCTGATTGTTATCCTAACCAGGGCTACCGTGCCAGTTTCCCTAGAAATGACCTCAACAGTATGTGCTGTCCTTTGGAATCTGGCAGATTCTTATTTGGAATTCCATTTTATATCAGAAAGTTATTCTTGGTAAAGTTAGGGATACTCTATATAGCTATATAATATAGATTTGTCTGTTCTTTGTCCTGGGTTCCTGAAATGGACCTTCTAGACCCTTGGAATTTCCTGACTGATAGGAATTTCCTGTCTTTGTTACTCATGGTGGGCCCCAAGAGAGTTTCAGGACATAAGGGCTGGTCCTGCTGGAAAGACAAATCACATGATTAGAGGGTTGGGGCTTCAAGCTGGGTGATACCAGCTCAACCCCTGGGAAAGGAGGGGGTTGGAGATTGGGTTTAAATGCATGGCCAATTATTCTACCAATCATGCCTACATAATGAAATTCCAGTAAAAACTGGGGACACTAAAGCTCAGTTGAGCTTCCAGGTTGGTGAACATGTGGATGTGGATTTTGCATGTGAGAAAGCTCCTGTGGAAGGAATTCTTGTGCTGCGCAGGAGCAAGTTCCGTTACCAAAAGTTTGGCACTTGTCCCTGAGGCTGCATCAGAAGAATGGGAACAAGTGGTTTGAGGAGAAGGAAAGAGAAGTTTTATTAATTTGCCAGCAAATGAGGAGGATGGCAGACTCTCACCTTAAAAAAAAACCATCGTCCTAACCATAAGCAGAAACACAGAGCTTTTAAAGGGGTGGGGGAAGCCGGGCGAGGTGGCTCATGCCTGTAATCCTAG